>CAJQZN010042174.1:0-59660 GCA_907164685.1 Colias eurytheme | reverse complement strand
AGCTAAACAGATAAAACATTATTGAGTTTCACTTTTATCCGCGTTACCACAGAACAATAAAAACAAATAGAAGTGCGATAATGTCATAATTAGTATGAAAACCAGTGTCGCCAAACCCACACATTTAAACCGATAGTTATACAGTACACTACAAGTAAACTATGCCTTTGATTGGACAGCTTAATTTGAGTAAAAACTGACTTAGGTTATAAATTCAGCATTTCAATATGTACCCTAACGCACCATGTTACGGTTTATTTTAGTATAACATCTCTAGGTATATTAGCTGTTTTGTTTCTCATTGCACAGAAATTCCAAATTCGAAAAACATTCAGCTACTCCACAACAGAGGGCGTTAGTTTTCGATAGATATAACTTTGAACCTCAACACATAGAGATAAGGTTGAAATTTGTGTCACTCAACATTAATGACATTAACTTGATATTTATCTGATGCTATGCCCTGAGGGATGTCAGCCTTGTTATCGATATCGAGATATCGATAATTCACAAATAAATATTTTTTGTGTATTTTTTTTCTTTCTATTATACGAGTTTAGTATAATGTGTCACATTTTGGAGTATGTTTATTACTACTAAGTACGTCTTTTTATATTATTATTATTAAATAAAAAACGGAATAGAATAGTATTAATCTATATTTACAAAATACAAACAGAAAATATGCATTATTTTAAATCTTGGAACTGCCGTAGGTTTGCTGTATCGATGGCCTTTGTTAGACTGCTTAGTGCTGTTCGGCATTCAGTTAACTCGTCACGTTGCATTTATCCATTTCTCTTTTAAATTAGCCTCTTTGGGAAATCTGTAAATAAATTGGACTAATGAAAGCTAAGGAAAAATAAAATAAAATTTAATATTTATAATGTTTGTCTTTTCTAAAGTATCGATACTGTCGATATGCGCCACAAGCATCACTAAAGCGACATTCGTTTGTTTATTGCAATAATATTCCAGAAATTCTTGTTTGCTGTTCAATCTATAATAGTACTAATTTCTTACGGATTAAGGTTCATTTTGACTAGATATTTGTATACAATTTTGACAAATTACAAGCGAAGATATAACATAAAATATTATATGTAAAATAAATAAAAATAAGACTTACCGATGGTATGAAATGCCTCCATTGCTGATATTATTTCGTCTGCTATCATTTTTGCACTCTTATACCGAACAACACGTCCTAATTAATGAATAAATACGGAAAAAAGGTTTGACAGCTGACAACCGACTCGAATATTTTTCTGCGCACAACTGAGAGCAAGTTAGGTGATCTAACCTTACAAGTGACACGTGGGCCACGCCCACATCACACTTCTATCTACTTAAGGGCGCTTGTGCACTACAAGGAATTTTACTGTCCGGCATTCCGATTTTTTACGGTCCGGTGTGGCATGAAAAAACCGATGAATTGCTTGTGCACCTGTCCGTCTTTACTCGGATCAGTGCGGTACAGTTCAAGGAAGTATGGCGGTATAATGCTATCATAAATGATTGTTTTCGCATTTTACAAGAAACGAGTAAAAATATAGAAGGTGAAATATTATTATTATTACTTCGTTATAATAAAAAGTAAAGTTCCGTAAGAGATTTAAAATGCGTATTTCACTTATTTATTTTAATCGGTGACGAGGACCTAAATCTATTCCCACTTGAACTTTAACTTACCAACACTTACTTAGATAATAATTATAGGTCAATGCTTGGTCAATGTATATAAAATAACAATACCGACTTCTCAAATCTCATTGCCAGCTAAAAGAAAGTAAAACAAGAGCTTGCTTTCAATTGGCATATGCAATAAAAAGAGTAAAATCCAAGCAAGTGGGCACTCGAAAACAATTATACCTACAGCGACTCGTAAACTCAAATAAAAATAACTGCGTTAAAAACAACCGACTTCATAAGCAGAAAAGTAAAAAATAAAAAAGATTTGATATTATTAATTACTACATATTTTTTAGATGTGCTATTTACTAAAAAGGTTTGATGTCGGTGCACGGGCTTAATACTAAGTGCTTAGTGTTTGGCACCGACTTCAAACCTATTTAATAAATAGCACATCTAAATAATATGTAGTAATTAATAATATCAAATCTTTTTTATTTTTTACTTTTCTGTTTATGAAGTCGGTTGTTTTTAGTCAATATATTACTGAGTTCCTAAGGCTACCTTCCGATTCCATCATCAAATCAGCTCTATGTCATGATAATGTTTCATCGCTATCCAATTTACATAAGTATACAAAATTTCAGCTCAATCGGTTACCGGGAAGTGAATCAAAGTTACTTGCTACATTTCAATGAAGTCATCGAGTACAGACAAAAATGCTCATAAAATAAAAACTACTGGGTTTATCCGAATAAAATTTTTATGGGACCAATTCGACACCATCCCGCATCGAATAAAAAAAGAATCACGTAAATCGGTTAAGAAACCTAGGAGTAATCGGTGTACATACATACAAAAAAAAAAATTATACCGGCCGAATTGATAACCTCCTCGTTTTTTTTGGAAGTCGGTTAAAAACCATCCGGAATAGGGAAAAGTAAAATGTCGGACAGTAAAATTACGTATAGTGCACAAGCTAGTATTTAGATTAATTGCGTGCCATACCGGACCGTAAAAAATCGGAATGCCGGACCGTAAAATTCCTTGTAGTGGACAAACGCCCTTACTGTTCTGTGCGCGTTACACATTTTAATGTTTTTGCTATTTACAAACTTCTTACTACTTCAGATTGCTTATAACATTATTAAATAATATGTAAAAATGTTTAAAAATGAAATCTGGCATGAGTAAATGTTAAAATTTAGTAGTAGTTTTTCGAAAATCATTTCTACTACCGGGTTTTATAATAATGGCAATACGACAATGTCATTCTGCCACGATTCCATTACGAGACCACTGACCGACCACTGATCGACCATTATGAATTTAGCAGATTACAAACTTTTATCAAAATGACAATGGGATCGTGTTGGAATGACGAATTTATAAAAAATAGCAGACTTGGGGCCCTGCAAGTCTCGGAGACTAGTCGCCCCGGAATATCTCACATACATTGTACCGGTAGCGTAGTGTGCGACTAGTCTCCGAGACTTGCAGGATACTTGAATCTCCTGTGCGTATCGTAATGGGAGAATGGCCTAACCCTTTGAAATAAACGTCAATGGAATATGTCAATACATATAATATCATTACGATACTCAATAATCATGCTGTTTCAGCAATTTAAATGAATATTTCTTTATGTTTTAAAATTTTAAATAATTGTTGTTTTAATAACGAAAAATTCTTTGTATGTCTGTTACAATTTCGCGCCTAAACGGCATTGATTTTGATGAAATAGTATTAGATTGAGAATATGTAGTTGAACACCCAGGATAAAAAAATGATACTTTTCATATAACAATCCCACAACAAGCAGAATATAAGTACCTACTATAAAACAATTTTAATAATATGTATATGAAAACAATTTTTCATTCTGCGAATTATTCAAATCAAAGAAAAAGCTTACGTCTCACTTTACAATATTAACAAAAAGCTTAAGTGCAAAGTTCGCAAAATATCGACTTGAGACGTTTCTTAAATCGGTTTATTTCGTATTTATCATTAAGATGATTTAAATGTTACTTAACTATTATTAAAATAGATTTTTTTCAACACAATGATAATATTATACAACTAGCAGAATTAAAATAAAATATGTTTTCTTGCAACAATTTCAATAAAGCCTCCTGCAATATATTTGCCGTGAAAGAATTTACAACTATCTTCTTCTTCTTCTTTTATATATATAAAAATGAATCGCAAAATGTGTTGGTAAGCGCATAACTCGAGAACGGCTGAACCGATTTCGATAATTCTTTCTTTATTATATTCCTTGAAGTACGAGGATGGTTCTTATGTAGAGAAAACGTAAATATGTACCACGGGCGAAGCCGGGGCGGACCGCTAGATTCATATAAAACTTCAATTGAACGTCTCAACGACAAACTCATTTAACATTGTCTTTTAAGAGTACTTTTACTGGACTGTGCAGACGAAGGATTTTAGTCCGCGGAGTTTTTTGTCCGCTAAAATACTTATAACTGTATAGACTATAGAGTATAGCAAACGAGGGATTAATTATAACCGTGTATAAAAAATCGGCCGAATACCCGCAGAAATGCAGGGAGCGGACCGATTAAAAGTAGTTAGTGGTGGTAAGTGGGGAGTTCTCGAAAATAATAGAACACGTGGGACTAGGCGAAGCAACGTACACGGCGTCCAGTCCGTGGTGGAGTTTTTATCGAAGCTTCCTTTTTTTTCCGCCACGGACAAAAATCCCTCGTCTGCGCAGGCCATTACTGGATGCCGTTGCAATATTGGTTGCAGAGACTCTTCAGAACTGGTCTATAGTCGATAGAACCTTATCACTTGTTCAACTTCAATTATAATTCCTATTGTCATGATGCTTTGATCGGTTTTCGGTTGTTCGAAGTTTGGCTGATTCTCTGTTGTCTTGTTTCACTGCATTGTCTGTACTTGGCATTATATTAGTTTTATCGTTTCAGTCCACTGAGTGTTGTGAAATGCCACATTTTGCAAGAATTATTGAATTTGGAAATTTGTCAGTATCATTCAAATGCTTTAACATCATATAAAAAAAGGAAGCTTTCATTAATTTCGCATAAAGCGCCTTTGCTGTATTGTGTTTTTGAATACTATAGTATCAATAACACACCACATAAAATTAAATGGATTTTCTACTCTATTTTGCATTTCAGCATTAACAAAGATATTCGTTTCGTTTCCAACGTCAGTAGAGAGGTTACGTACAAGCTACTACACAATCTAAACATGCAGTCCCACAGATTTCCGAGCGGAAATTGAAAGATTACTTTCAGATTCGATAGCACTTGAGAGTGATAGCGTGGCGGACTTTACTCGCCTGCCGAATAGTCTGCTATACTAACATTATAAGGCAATATATGGTTTAGAAAGTGGGTATTTCTAATAAATAACATTGTTGTGTCGAAATGATTGGTTACTTACTCCTCCTGTGTGCATATATCGAGGAATGGGGCAACATGTATTTTTCATAACCATAAATGATGCGGGTGTCCGCGTAAAACTTCCTTCAATTAATGAAGGGGAAAGACTTTTTATTCAATATGCAAAGTATATAAGTATTGAAGATATTATCGGTATATATTTTTAGTGTATAAATCTAATTTATCGGCAAGAGAAAACATGGATATAGGCGGCATTTAAAAAAACGCGCTGATTCTTATGTTAGCTCTATTTACACGAGTTAGTGATTGTAACTTGTAAGAAAGGATTCGTCGTAGCTTTAAAAATCTCTAGATAGTCAGCCATCTTTTGAATGTATGATAGGCATTTCAATTATATACACGTGATTTAATTGAACTTTTATTTTAGTTTCCAATTTCAGTTTTTTTTATAATATGTTAAAATTGTAAAGTACCAGAAAATATCGCATCGAGATAATTGAAAAATATGTAAAATGTTCATGAAGCTTCGGTGTTCCTGTCGTCCCATGTAAGTCTATGGATCATGCGCGAAGCAACAGATTGGGGGGGACGTCTCCCGTTTTACTTGGCAGCCATTGCTTATCTGCCATTCGCGCTCCGACCGTTGCCCAGAGCTGACGTGTGCTAGCGTTGCTCAAAGTTAACGGCCCGCGATCCCGCGTGAATCTCGTTTCCCGAATCCCGATTCCTGCTTCTTAGGTGAGAATGTTTTCCCCTTACCGTCACTTGCGTTCGGGAATTTTTTCAGCTATTTTCGTTGTTTGTGTTTGATCACGGCTCTTTGAATTTTTTTGTCCGAACTTTGTTTGCGTTTTTGTTACGGTTCTGTAGGGAAATGTCTCAAAATATTGTCTGTCTCGATTTGTATTGTCCGTTGTTTTTTTCAACGTTTCTTTCTCATTATGAGGTTTTTCAAGATTTACACTATTTTAAAAGTACTCTTATTTTTTTCAACGTTATTATTAAATTCGTTTGACTATTTTATTTCTAAATAAACAGTTTTATATTAATCGGTCGATTCGTTACGGTATTCAACTGCAACAAATATAAATATTCTTAATTATAATTAAATAACGATAAGATTAGGACATACATTCGTACCAATTAATATTTTTAAGCGGGTTACAAAAGTAAACAATACTTGAATATATACAGTTTAATTTTAAAAAAATATTGTAAAAAAACATAGATAATTCAAAAATTATGCAAATTAATATGAATTATTAGTAAAACTTAGCGGTTAGCATGTATTTGATGAATTTTAAAATACTGACAAAATGATTATAATATTTGCAAATACGTTTTTTGCTTAACTGGCATTCTGCCCGCGGCGTTTCTTATGTATACTTGACATGATCGCACGACATCCTCGCACAAATTTCCATCTCATAATTAACTTTTTCAAGTTTGTTTTCCGCGTTAAAAAGTCTTAAAATGCTAATATACCGTCGAAGAATCCTATCTCCTATATTCTTATTTTAATACTGTAATTTCGGAGGTAAATACCACGCCATTAACCTGAATGCGTAAATACTCGAATCTTCCCACCGATCAATCAAGCTGAAACCCCTTCTTTTTTCCTCCTGTCATTAAGAAGTCTCCATGCTACAAACAAATAAAGAATTATATCCTACCCAATAGAAAACATCACTTCTTTTTTATATACCTACATAATATAATATATTAATTTTACGGCTCTAGCAGAAGCTAGTCTCATTTCTTTTGATTACATCAAGATTATCCAGAACACAACGCAATCTATAAAACCTCTCCCCATTCATTCTTATCAAAATAAAACAAAATTATAAAATTCACCATTTGCGTTACATTTCAAGATTGATCCGCGTTCGATTACATTTCACCATCACCCGTCTACATAAAAGACGAAGTATATTAAAAGCTATTAAAGATTTTCCGCGTCAAGATTTTATTTCCTTTTCTCCCTCCTTCCTTTCTATAGTGTGTCCTTTACAATCAGACATCGGCCTACTTTTAAAAAGTTCGGACCAAGACTGTCACCGTTTCGTTCAGTTGCCCGTCCTTTTCCGAACAATGGGTATTTTGCTATTTATAGCTAATATTAAGTTACCATGACCACAAAACTGTGTGACACAATAGGATGATCATCCTCTGGTCCGTAAAGTTATAATAGAAATAAATATTAATGCATCTCACATATATACTTTACTAGCTTTCCGCCCGCGGCTTCGCCCGCTTTATCTAAAACCTAATAAGTTATAATATACTAAACCCTTGAATCACTCTATTACAAAAAAACCGCATCAAAATTCGTTGCGTAGTTTTAAAGATTTAAGCATACATAGGGACAGAAAAAGCGACTTTGTTTTATAGTATGTAGTGATATTTATATACAAAAAAAATCAGAAGAAACATACCACTTGTCGTCAAAGTCCTGATATCAGATCAAAATAATAATCACTACATAGTATAAAACAAAGTCGCTTTCTCTGTCCCTATGTCCCTTTGTACGCTTAAATCTTTGAAACTACGCAACGGATTTTGATACGGTTTTTTTTAGTAGATAGAGTGATTCAAGAGGAAGGTTTATATGTATAATAACATCCATTCAATAGTTGAGAAGTACTGTTATTTTTGAAGTTTCTAATGTGATGTCGTAAAAAAATACATTTTTTCCGCTTACATTGCAAACTCAGGCTGAACCCTACGAGTTTTATCAAAATAATGTACTAAGTATTATACACATTGTAAAGTAAAATTCCGCGGTGGTATATGTCTATTAGACCGGGAGATACTGACACAAAATTTCGAGTCATTTGTAACAGGATGGCGGTTCTACAGGGTTCTTAGTACGCAATGACAAAAAGAAAAATGATGGTGTGAACGCTGGTACTGGCGGCTTAGTCGCGTGGGCGTTAGTCGAACTCGTCGGAAAATAGCGAAAGTCAAACGATTTGTAACAGTATGGCACTTATTTTTCCTGTAAGTTTGAGGATCAACGAATATAAATACAAAATTTCAAAGATCTAGGTGTTGGAAATCTTCACTTATATAAATTAATAATAAATTTATTTTTCAAGTATGACAGCATTTTTCCCCCTACTAGAAGTATGGCAAATATAATAATGGTCACATTTTATCAAATACTCTCCAAAAAGCCAAATGCAATACTAGTACAAAAAGATAGGCGAAATAAAAAAAATTTGCAGATTTTCGGCGGTATGGCGACCATTTGGAATCGTCCGAAAAGTATGGCATGGCGATTTTCGTAAATGGCTGCACGACGATGGTTACCTGTGCAAAAGTTAGCTTGGTACAAATGGTTGAATAATTGTTTTTTTTAAATCAACACATTCGCGTCGGTATGGCGGGCTGTAAGTCATACCGGAAAAGTATGGCATGACACTACCGCCTACTTCTTTTTTATGGGCTATCGGTAAATTCTAAAATTTTTGTGTTACAAATCGTTTGACTTTCGCTATTTTTCCGACGAGTTCGACTAACGCCCACGCGACTAACCCACCGGTACCAGCGTTCACACCATCATTTTTCTTTTTGTCATTGCGTACTAAGACCCCTGTAGAACCGCCATCCTGTTACAAATGACTCGAAATTTTGTGTCAGTATCTCCCGGTCTATATCTCTTATGGATAAGCGACAATAACTTTTTTTTTGTAATTTACTTTTTACGACAAATAATGGCTAATTTTCGAAGCGATTTTAACCAATACAGCATTAATCCTTAACCAATTAAATACCATGGATACATTGTTCATTTAATATAGATCTATATGGCCCTTTACACCGTATGATTTAAGTGAATATTTTCGAAGATATTACAGATTTAAAAATTGCGGAACGTAGCGTTTGCGGCGGCACCGGCCGGCCGCCCGGGCGCGGCCGCGGCGGACCGCTATGTTTTTATATACAACGTTCACAGTTTTTCTGTAGTGTATTTACTATTAAGTATCAGCATTGCACCCGTGCGAAGCCGGGGCGGGTCGCTAGTACTGAATATTTAATAAAGTTATCCCAAACAAATTAACTGATAAAATATGCTTAATAATTCAAAACGAAAATAAATTACTCTACTTATCAACTAAAAAATATTCACTTTCAGTAGGTTCTTAAAAAATGAACTTTTTAAAGTTAGATGCGGTAGCTATTTTGTAATTCTAAATTTTTATGGATAACATTATTATTTATTATGGATGTTAAAAAAAAATTTGAGGGTAGTTTGAACTTAAAACTTACCTATCGACCATTTCGCACGAAGCCGAGATCCAAGTAAGACGGATAAGATCGGATGCATTAAAATAATATTGTTTAAAATTAATTGATATGATTAAAAGTAAAGCGTGGTTCAGATTATTCATAAAAAACTGCTGCTAAATATTTATACTAATAAATAATTGTTTCTTTCATCCTTACCTTTAAGGATTTAAAAGTTGAAGACAAAAGTATTTACTACTATCTCATATATTTTACTAAAAACAAACATTAGGAACGAAGACTTAATACATTTAATCGTAATCGTTTTTATTTATTATCTACTAGCATTCCGCCCGCGGCTTCGCCCGCGCAGTCAAAGAAAAACCCGCATAGTTCCCGTTCCCGTGGGATTTCCGGGATAAAACCTATCCTATGTCCCGGGGTAAAAAGTAGCCTATGTCCTTTATCGGGTATCAAAATATCTCTATACCAAATTTCATGCAAATTGGTTCAGTAGTTAAGGCGTGATTAAGTAACAGACAGACAGAGTTACTTTCGCATTTATAATATTAGTATGGATTTAGAATATACCGTGTAGATTATTAATCTTACGGTATTAAGTATAATGCTGTGAGAGGCTATATTTATTTCATTATTTATTTACCGTCGGTAACAAGCGGGCTGGTATTAAAATCCAAGGAAATAAGGAATAATTTATCATTTCATATTGATTATTTCTTTTTCGATACATTTTCGGTATTTCTAGTAGTTAAGTTATTAAACAGATTTAACCATATCCATACTTATTATACTTATCCATACTAATATTATAAATGCGAAAGTAACTCTGTCTGTCTATCTGTTACTCAATCACGCCTAAACTACTGAACCAATTTGCATGAAATTTGGTATGGAGATATTTTGATACCCGAGAAAGGACATAGGATAGGTTTTATCCCGGAAATCCTACGGGAACGGGTTTTTCTTTGAAAACGCGAGCGAAGCCGCGGGCGGAAAGCTAGTAGAGAATATAATGATAGAGTATTTTTCAACATACAAATAGTTATTTACTACGACAGTCGCTTTAACTATAGTTTAAGTTACGTCTTAATTTTTTACTAAGAAACTTATAACTTCTTTCAATTAAATACGCTAGTTGACTAGTCGTTTGCCCCGTTTTCGCTGTGATTGATCCGGCGCCGGAAGAATTTCAAATGAAGATAATTTTAGATTGATTTATTAGATAAGATTAATTCCGCTGAACATTGTTTTCATACAGCGCTTTGGGTACGCAGCGCGTGATAAACATTTCCCAGATTTTATTGGCCCAGATTTTATTCAGATTTTCCAACTACTAGTTGAAATTATTTTATTACTTAGTTGAACTATACTTATCTCCGCTCCTGTTGGTCTTAGCGTGATTATATATAGCCTAGCCTTCATCGATAAATGGGCTATCTAACACCGAAAGAATTTTTCAAATCAAACCAGTAACTTCCTGAGATTAGTGCGTTCAAACAAACAAACTCTTCAGCTTTATAATATTAGTGTAGTTATAAAATCTACAAAGCCTAGCTCATATACTAGGGTATTAAATAAATAATTAAATTACAAAATCTGACAGTATCAGATTGCCGTGATCAAAACAACATTGTTGCTCCATTTCATTATATGTTTAACTACTAGCTTTCCGCCCGCGGCTTCGCCCGCTTTGTATAAAACATAATAAATTATATACTAAAACCTTTATCTTGAGTCACTCTATCTATTAAAAAAAACCGCATCAATATCCGTTGCGTAGTTTTAAAGATTTAAGCATACATAGGGACATAGGGACAGAGAAAGCGACTTTGTTTTATATCTACTATGTAGTGATTTGAAAATTTTTCTAATTCTAAAGTATTACAAACGTCTTTGTTAATCTAAATATTTATTTATACGAATGTTTCTTTCGTATCTAGCTCTCTACATATTCCTGTCTAAAACATTAGAAATAACAAAGAAATTCTGGTATTACGTTTATATTACTTACCTATTGAGAAAAGCAAAACATCGATTACAATAAATAAACAAATTAACAACTTCGATTTGTTTTTCAGTTAATATGCTAATTTTGAACAGATTTTAGAAAAATTAAGTCTGAAACAATATGTACGTTTTTTTCCATTCGTTATACATATTATACGACTGGCTGGTTGGCTTGATTGGTAGTGACTCTGCCTTCCAAGCCACTGGTCGTGGGTTCGATTCCCACCCAGGACAAATATTTGCGTGATGAACATACATGTTTGCTCTGTGCCTGGGTGTTATATCTCTATAAAAGTATTTATTTAAAATTATATTATATGCATGTTTATCAGCCATCTGGTTTCCATAACACAAGCGAAAGCTTAGTATGAGATCAGATCGTGCCGTGTGTGAAAATTGTCCCGAAATATCTATATATAGATATATATAATATATAAAGTGGTGTTAGTTACTCCACTTATAACTCAAGAATGGCTGAACCGATTTAACTGAAAATTGGCAGGGAGGTAGTTTAGAGCCAGGGGAAGGACATAGGATACTAAATATGTACCAAGGGCGAAGCCGGGGCGGACCACTAGTTTATTTATATACACCAAACATTACGTCATATTATAACTCTTTAATTTAGAAATACGTATCTCAATTTCATTTAGTTTCAAGGAATTTTGTAATAGAAGCGTACACCCCTTGAAAGAATTTTCTAACGTGGGCTAACAAAGAACAACTGAGTTTAATATTTGTTTCTTGTACAGTTAGATTTTTATTGTAAAGACTATTTAAAAATAATATAAAATAATTAATGAAAAGTATCATATTTCTGTTTGTATTTTCACATTACTTCTAAACAGCGCAACAGATTTAAATGGAGTTTCTAGTTTTATAAAATTATAATTATTCCGAATGGTTATAAATTATAATTTATATTTATATGTCTAAATAAATGTCTGGCATTTGGAAAAACAATTTTGTTTTATGATTTAAGTTCAGTCACACCCCGGACACTCCATACAAAATCATCGTTTTGACAGTCACACTGTAGAGACTGCAAATGTGTGTGTTAACGCTTTATGGTTGGCACATTTTTGACTAGCGTAAAAAAAAATTCGCGTTTTTCTGATGAAATACATCCGTAAACAGCACAATATCTAACCATTTTCTACGAAAAACGATAATCACAAATCCAAAATAATAAAATTACTTTAAGTCAATTTGATTAATGTTGTCAATCTTCGTTGCGTATCGTCCCTGTAGAAAAATATGGACCATTTTTAGACTGATCGTGCGGGGTGAGGTAAGAGTTTAATTTTGGCGGGAGGCGGAGAGTGTCCGTTCTGTAGCGTTTAGCTACTATTATGTATTCTGTGGTTCAGTTTCATTTATTAACAAAACAAAATAATTTGCCGCTTTCCAAAATACTTCGCTCTACTGAAAACAAAAATTGTATATTTTGAAATTTAGGTAGACTTATATCAATTATCATTGCTCATAATTTTCGTATACTTCTAAACCAGAAATTGTATCATAATCAAAATTGATGTTACGGAACCGAATTTATCAGCATTACACATCGAGATAAAAATACACTACAACAATTTATTTATTTGAATTGATTGAGAAAGTTAGTGGGTGATAAGTTATTTTTAATTTGAAGGAAAAAAAAAATTAATCATACTTAATTTAATAATTAGGCTATAGACCAATCTTCAAAAGCCTGTAAAAATTTAAGCCTGATTCTTGTGTGAAAGAGTTACTAAAACCACAGTATTACAATCTTATTTCCTAGGAAATATGGTAATACCTACTGTGCTAAAACTTTAACATTCCATACAAAGTTTGGCATTACGAACAGTGTAAAAAGCAATTCTTTACATCTATTGTAACCGCGAAATCAGTCAAACGGGTAATAACATAACAGTTTACTATTATTATCCAACGATAAACTCCAAACTGAAGTATATTTAATACCATTATCGATCGATATCAACACGTGCACTAAGCGGTATTATAAACAATAAAAATAGATTTTCCTCAATCATTTTGCATAGGCTTTTTCTTCTAACCAGTGTCTAAATAACATCTGTGTAAATTATATTTATATTACAACAGGCTTTATTCCCTGACTCTCCCTCTTTTTGAAAGACATTATTCTAATCTAAATAGAGACAAATATAACCAAAAAGTATTAGAATTCGTTCGCTCTAAAAACGGCTGTTCTGATTTCCAAAAATTGATACAGAGTTTGATAATACTTAATGTGAATTTATTTATTACTAGCTTTCCGCCCGCGGCTTCGCCCACGTTTTCAAAGCAAAACCCGCATAGTTCCCGTTCCCGTGGGATTTCCGTGATAACCCCTATCCTATGTGTTAATCCAAGTTACCCTCTATATGTGTGCTAAATTTCATTGTAATCGGTTTTTGCGTGATAGAGTAACAATCACACACACACACACACACACACACACACACACACAAACACACACACACACACACAGCCTCAAAAACTTTCGCATTTATAATATTAGTAGGATTATAATCTGGAAGCTAAAAACTTATTAGGAAAAATTAGCATACATGTACCAAGGCCATTCAGCCGTCCCACTAACATGAAAACGTTTAGTCTTCCCTTTTGTCGTACAAACTACGCTCAACACTCGTCATTGCACCGCATGTGTTCAGCTTACAACGAAAAAGTATGTAATAACGTCGATATATTTAGCGCATCCCTAAATTCATTTAAAAAATTAGTTTCCAAAATTGTATAAATATTGTATTTAAATTGATCCATAATGTTATTTTTCTAAATTATGTTAATATTGTAATAATGTAAATATGTATTCGCGTACTTATTATTGCAGGATGTGTTCACCTCTAGAAGGTCTAGCACCTATTACTTGTGATGTATCATAGAATAACCATATCTATTTTTGTAGTGCTATGTCCAGTTTGGTGAACCTAATAAAAAAAAAAAAAAAAAAAGAAGCAAACCACCGAGATACTTAATCCATATGTAAACTTTTACTGCAAGAAAGAATATTTTACGATATCTAATGATAACGGGTTATCATTTAGTTAATCGAAAATCCTGTGATTTTAGAAAATTTCAAATTTATATTCCCAGGCAGATTAAAATACTATTTAGTTTTAATTAATTTCTTATTTTTCTTTTGAGCAATCACGATCATACCAATTTTAATAGAAAGGATAGAATAAATATTTATTTTACCGAAATCAATTATTATCTCGACATGGGATATAAAAATAAAAAGCGTTATGATATGGTTGATATTTTTTAACAATTGAATTTTTACTTTGATGAATGAATAAACCGGGTTTTTATTTGGAATAAAAATAAATAATCGCGTTTTAAACTATGAAATACTAAATGAATTCGCTTGAAATCTTCGAGAAATACTTAAAAACTTATAATTCGTTGAATTAAAAAAAGGGATATTATAAGAAGTAGGCATAATAAATATTCAAGAGATGCAACTATGCTCCAATATTTCTGGAAATTGTATTCAATAAAATGGACTTTGAGAAATTCAGCTCGTTCATGTAAAACGATACATTGTGAATGTAGAGATTGACCACGTATCGAGAATGACAAAAAAAGACGTGTGGCACTCGGGGACTGCCGCGGTAAAGCTATTGCATGCTATGCCTTCAAGCCACACCTCCGTGTCCGTCGGAGTGGGGAGCGTGAGGTTTTTTCGTTACGGAATTACTCGATTCGGTCCCCGCGCTCAAGGCCCGCGATAGAAGCTATGCAATAGCTTAAAAAAAAAAACAAAAAAAGTACTAAACTCTACAGAACATTTCGTTTTAAGCATTCACTCTTTTTGGTAACGGATTAAAAACTCGAGTTCATTTTTAGGGGTCTGTGCTAAAAGGGTAAAACGAGACTCGATAACTTCGCTGTCCGTCCATCTCGTGAAACGTGATAGATAGCTAAAATTGAAATTTTCAAACTTCATGTATCTCTGTTACTTTACAGTTGGCGAAAAATTGTTTAAGCTATAATATAGTGTTAATAAAATGTGTACATTTATAAATAAAAAACAAACTGAAAGAAATAATAAAAAATCGAGTTTAGGAAACGGTTCACCATTTGTTTGCAGTTAGTTGCTCTCTAGCTTATTTGTACGAAACTCTTAGCGTCGTGTGTCCGACTCGCACTTGACCGATTTTTTAAAACAATCTGGATTTATATTTAACTATATCTATATTCTCCTCTAGTCCTTTAGGACACTGACTAACTTTTCTGACGTTTTGTTTAACGTGAGTTTTCGTTGAATTCTCACGTGGGAGTTATTTGTCGGAATGAAAAGGGTTTTTGGGAATATTATTTTATTTTTAATGGTCCCCGGATCAGTGGATAAAATCATTAACAAATCTGTTTTAATTATTAACGTTGATTGCAGATTTTAATTTATAACGAAGAAATCTTATATGTTTCAATCCAATTATTAAAATATTATTTTATTAATAATTTTTGACTTATTTTCAACAGACTTTCTACAAGTACATGATAAATATTCAAACAAATACCTAATAATACACATGTAGGCATAACCTTTTAAGTGACTAAAAATACATTTCAATTTATTGTTATATGTCTTCATACGAGCTCAAACAATACTCGTTCAATTATAAGTACCTACTAATGATCAATTCTTAAAATAAATTCTGCTCTCAGAATGGGCTTGAAATTGTTTTCCTTCATATGTAAGGTGAAAGACGAATGTCGTTGAATAAAATATTGCAGCTGGCAACCCTAATTATGAGGTACGGTCCAGGGTTGCCTGTTGGGAATTGTAAGCATGAATGTAACTGGACCTTAAATATCCCATTCACACCGTAGTGTGATGGTATGTTGATATTTTCAGAGCATTTATGTATATTACTATTCAATAGTGTATAAAAGTAATAGGTACTTATAATAAAACGTAAAAAGAAAGTTTTATGAGTTTTAAAACGTTATTAGCGCTATAATTTTCCTTGCTGAGCGACTGCCGTAATATTATTTTGCAGATTATGTTATAAAAATTCATTTTTATTCATTAGTTTGGAATTTAATAATGTCATTATGTTGCGAACTGCGAAATTGTAATATCGTAATTTTATACGCGACATCCTAGCTCATAAAAAAATAATACTAAAGAAACGTTTTGGAGAAAAAAGTTCCTGTGATAAATAAGAATAATTATCATTAATGTCAGAGACAAAGCGCAAATAGATTGCGAAATGTCTTCAAAAAGTTAAAAGTCAAATTGAGGGATCCAGAAATTGTTTAAAATTAATTTTCAACTTCGGAATTATTTCTTAATCGGCGGAGTTTTGTTTGCGGGTTTTTTTATTACTACTGTCATTTATCTTTTTAATATTATAGAATTTCAATCACAATTTCAATCTACGTTCGCGTTGATTTTGTATTATAAGAACTATGAAGTCGGATCCGGCACACATTTACCTATGGAATATATTATACTTTTAATATATTATCCGTATCCATAAAAATGAACTTCAAAATATGTATAAAGTACGACATATTATATTAAATAAGAAACTTAGCTAATAAAGTGCAACTACAGTTAAAGCTGTGTCTAACTTAATACTTAGTAATACTTTAGTAATCTCGAGGTTTAGGTGATTAGAACACGAACAAAGCCTTAATATTTAAATAGACCAGAGAGAAAGATAATTAAAATGATATCTCGGTTCTGTCTAAACCTTCTTAATTCATCATAATATCGAAAAAAAGAAAAGAAAAATTTGATTGTGAAGCGGAAATCGAATCCGCGTCGTTCCCTTTATCGTAGCCTAAGATCGTAGCGGTGTCGTAGACGGCTAGGATTTTAATTAATTTATAATTTTAAACCTATGTTTAATTTTTTTTGTTAGATTTTCTTTGAGAATAAACAATAATTTATTTATAATTTTATTTTTTGTTTAATTTTTTTTATGAAGCCGAATAATTAATAATTTATTTTTTCTATTAAAATTTCTTATAATATTATCTTCTATGAAAATAAACCGAATAATTTAATTTCTATTTTCTTATCCTTCATCTATTAGTAACTTTAGGGGCCGACTATTACCTTGACAATGTTCATACTTCATACGTAGGTACAAAGGAAACAATAGCAAGTAACACAAGTACTATGTCCGTGGTTCTCTTTGACAAGACTCAATAACCACTGAGAGACGGCCAATAGTTACTGTTTGTTTGCTGTCTGAAGTACACCTAATGACCTTTGAGACAAGCTTCAATACCTATTTCCTATAGTACGCACAATAGCATTCGTAAAGCAATTATTGTTTGATATCTATAAATTAAAAAAAGAAACGTGTGTACCGAGCACACGCGTCAGAAGTGAAACTTCTTCGGCAAGATTAAAAGATTCCAGCTTCACTTCAAAAATTCCTTTTCTAAATGTACCCTTAGAAAAAAAGATAAACATGTAGAGCGTGGAGTATGTATTCTACTGAAGGCGAAATGAAATAAATTCGATCACAAAGAAAATAACAAATTAAGCTACTAATGCCAGTAACTAAACCAGTTCGAAAAAGATTATAACATTTCTTGTGTCTGCTTATTCGATAGGTCTGAGAATAGGTCGTAAACTATTTATATTGGTCTAAGTGAGAAGGGTATCCTGGCAAACAACATTTGCTTGGTAAGCTAGTCGTTCCATATTTTCCAAGTGTACAAAGTTGTCACAATCATTTCTATACAAAATTGAATATTGTAAGTGTGTCTCGCTACATTTTATAAGATCTTGTTTACGCTTATTTGTATAAAACCTTTTTTACTAAAGTAAGGACATATTTCCCTCATCACAGAGATGTACCGGTATTGGGTTATGGAGACGAGAAAATTGCTATGTACCTTTTATGTTCAGCTTTTTTATCAGTTTGTGTTACAATTTGCTTGGGAAGTTTTATTTTTTAGGCATACATGTTCTTGTAAATGTGAAATGGTTACTGGTAAAATGAAATATGATATGTATGGTAATTAGCAACGCAAAAATTTCCGAAAATGAAAAATTATATTATAATGCATGAAAGACTTCACAAAATTTCCGATAATTAGGACGGGCAGCCTGTAAAAGAGTATAGGCCAATTTTAATTCATTGAATTTTTGGGATTGCTACGTAAATTTACACGAAATTCCGTCAAAAGAGAAATAGTTAAATGATAGCAGTTCTTAGTAACAGGCTGCAAATCTCTATAGCTAAAAGTTTCTGGATTATTGTTCGCAACTATTGAATATTAGTTGGTACTAATATTACGAGACGCAATTTCGCTACGTGACATCACTGAGCGTCTGGATTACAATAAGATTCCGATCTTGTTGGAGCAAATCCATAGCATGCAGTTCTTCGGTAAATTCAATTACAACTTGATGCATTCCGTTTGTTATTTTAGTTAACTATAATGTTGGATTTAAAACAGATTAGGTTTTGAAAAGGTTCTTGTGAATTGAATTAAACTGTGTGACCTCAATTTTGTTTAAATATAGTTCAGCGATAGACCGCTTATCTAAGTATCTCCCATTTTTGCACGGACATTGGTGTTTCTTGCCAATTTCAAATATGAATACTTGTATGGGAATGTGGAATAGGAAGAGAAACTATGTAGTTTTTTCTTTCCTATAAAACTGATCAAAAATGTTTTCCTTTTCCCTTGCGTGCATTTGATGTACGTTGCCACTTAGAATATTGCCCGGCAATCTTTTCCATACATCCATCCATTTCCTTCGACAAGTTAAATTTACTTTAAAATAATTATTTGCTTACAGATTTGTAAGCGTAGCTTACGCCTTCATTATGCCTTATGCCTTCATAGACTGACAGTAATATGACTTATAATCATATTACTGATAATACCTTGACTAAACCTTCAAGTTCTTTTAGTAGTTTGAAAACTCCGTGTGGGTATAACCTGAATCATGCTGAGTTGAAATCATTCCTTTTACACTTTCGTGCCATGAGTAGGAACACGCTACAATCCTAGTCATAACGCGAAATTTAGTATGAATTAAAGTTTCACATTTCAACAGGTGATGAGTTGTATAAGGATTTTAGGAGTTAGTCTAAATATAAACTTTTAGGATTCATAGTCTGGTTTATGATTTATGTTACCTTTTAGCCAAGTACCTCGCGAAAGAAGCTACGGTCTCTAGCCAGTCAAACATAATAATACTCCTCAAACCCATACTCAATAGTCAAATATAGCAACTCTTCTAAAATCCATACTTTAAGCAGTATTGGTGAATTAATTAAGTGCGTGACCCAGGAAATAGCCCAGTGACCTCGCTTACCGAACTGTAACTTCTATTTGGCTGGACTCCAGAAATTCCGAGGCCAAAATATAGGTTCGCTGGTACATATTTTTCTACCCTTCGTAAACTGTGACCCTATAACAAAGGGGCGTAAAATTATTCAGAAGCTGTTATCAATTACGCCAACGGAATTTTAAATTGTCACTCTCAACTAAAATCTTGAATTTCAACCTTTGTAAACGAAGTCTGTTTGTATTTTTAACAATATTTCTTAAGGAGATTCATGCAATTTTAATTGCACTTTTTGAAGGATTTTAATTAATATTCAGCGGAACGAGATGCATTAAAGAATCGTTATTTTTTGCTATGCTTTTGCAACCACACAACGTAATCCTAGTGTTCCTCAAAATTAACAAATGTCTTGTTCAAATTAACCAATGCAATTAGACCTTTGTATTGTAACACATTGTTACGTTATTGAAATTAACCTATAATTAATATAAACCCTGAAATGTATCATTTTAAATAACTGTATTTACATAACAGAGAGCTACCCGCTTAAACTTTAAATCCCGAAACGTATGTATCATTTTAAAATTGAAAACAAGAATCTGAGATTTTAAACGCAGCAGCAATCGAACCTAAACTTTTTGAAACAATACAGAATTATTCACATAGATTGTTTTATAAATATTTGCGCGCGTATCATACTCCTGTTTTAGTTTCGCACTTTTATTCGTTTTAAAATAACAAAATAAACGAACGGGGCTAACATAAATGAAATAGTTTCGCTTTTAGGCGGAATTTAAAGAATTTAATTCACAATATTAGTACTTCTTCAAAAATATTCCATTAAGAACAAAAAAACATAAAAAATAATTTACCATCAGAATTTCTAAATGTTCTTTTTATACGTCGAAATTTAAATATCAAAGACTAAGTTAGATACTTTAGAAGAAGTAATGGATAATAATGGTACAAAATAATTCTAAGCTGTTTAACTTGGTAATAGAAATTAATAGTCTATGAGAATTTAGGCGCGAATTTATGACCTAGTTTGTGAAGAAATCTGAATATTTATGAATTTAATAATGAAAATGTGATAATGGAGATGAGAGCTTTGTTCAAAAAATTACTACGTTTTAGATATAAATGGCTGATATTTTGGTTTCGTAATTGTTTTATAAAAGTATTATTTGCTACCAGATGCGTCTGTCTAGTTTTTCTCCTTTGTCAGTAAACGATCTTCACGTTAAGGAATTGAAGACGCGGTAAATCAATTCATGGGTGGCCGTTTAATGGAATTTCAGTTCAGTGCTTCAGAGCTGCAACATTTCGAATAAAAAGTCGATCTCGGGTATTGTTCAGACATAAAGCCTAAAACGTAAAGTCAAAGGTTTCAGACGGTCCGAACTACTATTGCAAATTGACAGAAAAAGGCAAGGCCAACTGAAATCGTCCAAAGCCTTTTTATAAGATTAATATTACAGCAATTATGAAACAGTAACAACTTCACAAAAAGAATCCGCAAGTATGTCTTTGTAAAGCAAAATAATATAAATACTTGTTTGAAAAGAATTACATGAATAATGTACTTAATCGCCCCAACAGATGAAACGAATTTGTGAAGTTAAGCCCGAATTTATAAACGTTACGCAAGCCATAATTTAAAACAACATATTGTTACAATACGAAACAAATTATACCTACACCGTTTTAATGTTGCTTATCTGTTATTACAATATTATTAGGGTTTAGAAGGAAAATTAAAAGCTTTTATCCTAAGCTTTTATCATAGAAGATATAAATCTTGTTACACTTTGAACCAAACTATTTTGTTTACTATAATATACCGGCTTAATGCATATACCAAGTTGTTCATTTATTGAATTTGATACTTAGTTATAATAGCATTCAATTGCGTTATGAACATAAATTTTTAAACAATATGAATCGAATTTTTATATTATTATTTGAAATTTGTATGAACATTTATTCGTAGAAACATCGTTAGAAAACTGTCATGTCAACCAAAATATTGGACATGTGACATCTGCCAATCGGCACTTGGCCAGTGTGGTAAATTATGGCCTAAACCCACATACAAGTCTTTGTCCCTGCAGTGCAGTGGGATTACATATAGGTTTATGATGACAATAGTTTGTTCATAGCTTATTTTTAATATGGGAGAGATTTTGCATTAATTGAGCCAGCTCACACAAGAAGGTACTCGGTACTACCCTCTCAGAAGATCGGTGTGAAAGAGTAGCATGTGAATGCTACATTTCTTTATCTCTGTTTTTTTAAAAGCAGACAACGCATTTGCTGAGGCCTTTTCCAAGCAAATGATCGAAACAGTAGTTCAGTGACCCGCTCTAACATAAAAACAAATCACAAAATGATCTAAGAACTTGCGATTGAAGCCGCGATCTAAATTTTTTAATACAAATACAAAAATATTGTGTTCGCCCCAGGTGAAGCTATCTAGTCCATCATAATCTAACAGCGTGATACTCCAACCAAGGGTGTTACCATACATCTTATAGCAGTGCTTATTCCAGTGTGCGAAAGTGATGGCGCTAAACAAATCGGCTAGCGCTGTCCCTTTCCCACACTGGTAATAGAACTGCTATAAGATATACCTTGACACCCATAATAACACGCCAGTCTTGTAAATTGATTGCCTATTTATATCCTACGTATTTTTATCTTCTATTTCAGCAAATATTTTTCACTCCTTTTTAATAACAGGGCTGAGCTAGATAAGAGCCAGCGCGCACGAGCAACTTTGTCTCCGCAACTATTTTGTCTCTCCCATCAATTGTATGGGGAGTTGCGTCGCTACGTGCGCGCACTTTCATACTAGCCCATAGGTGGGAGAGACAAAATAGTTGCGGAGACAAAATAGTTGCGGAGACAAAGTTGCTCGTACGCGCTCGCTCTAAGGCGAATTATTCACATGTCACTGAGCCACCCATCTGATATTTATTAAACGTTATATGAAATACAAAATATTTTATAAAGAGCGGTGTATTGGCCGCTCTCGGGATTAATTCAGAAAAAGTAACTCGTCACTTAGTAACGTTAGTTTAAGCTGTAATTTCCTTTTCATAATATTCGTGTAGACTAGCATTTTGAGGTATTTGGACTACGTAACAACATTCGTCAACTTTTGAAAGAATTGTAGCCTATTTCTCATTCTTTTGTAGAAAAAAATATACATTTATGTAGTTATTAGGTTTTATAAACATTTATGTATATTCCTATATATATATCCTATATATAGGATATATATAGGATAAAATAATACGTTTATATTTATCCAGGCTTTAAATAGGCTGGGCAAAAATACGAGCACGACCCTTCTCTATAAAATTATCTACATAAACAATAGATTAGCACATGGCGTCATAATATATCAAGATAAAAGTAATCTAATTAGTAATATCTACTATTTTCATCGTAATCAATTCGATAGTTGTTGTATAAGGGCCGATTTTTCAATGCTTGGATAAAACTTATCCGTCCAATAAAGTATTACACGATAATATTAAAAAGTCACGTAAACTGTCAAATACGGGCAATTAGAATACGTTTTTAAAATGGTAGTTTTATACATTATTCGACGAATAAGTTTTAACCAAGGATTGAAAAATCAGCCCTAAAAGAACAACTAAGATATTCACGTTCAAAGTCGGATTGTTAGATAATAAATTGATATTTTGTATGCTTATTAAATATAAATATTAAAAAAATATATACGCAGTCCTGTAATACTTTTTATTATAGTAGCGCGATTTCTAGCAGTTTTAATATAAGAGATGGATACTGCCTGCGACATTATTTACATTCTTAGGAATTCTTTTATTTGTTTTGTTATAACATACGAGAAAAATATTACTTCAAACAACATGAAATTATTGCTGTAATTAAGAACAATATAGTATGTGGTAATATTCTTGTACTGTAGCGCTGCTATCACTCTCTTAGACAGTGAAAAAGTACTTTAAAGCAATAGTAAATAACAGAAAACTTTATACAAGCTTGTGTATGATACAGTATACTATTTTTTCTTTTATTTTTCTTATTAAATTGCAAAAATTTAACAAGTAGATTCTGAATTGAAATAATAATTTATGCGTTTTTTGCTTATTTAATACCTACTATTCTACTACGTCCTACTATACTACGTCTAACGTATTAGATACCATGGACGAATAATTAAATTAATTATTAAAAAAAACAATAAGTTGTTTTCTAACGTTGAAAATTCCTTATAAATCATTTACACTCATGTATCTCGATTACATATTATAAAGCGTAAACATGCAAAAATATGAGTCGTTATAAAATGCAAAAACTACGGAGACATTACAAACATTATCAACTACCTAATAATTGTATTGGGGAGTTTATACTTTATTGATTCAATGTAAACATTGTTTGACTTCACATGCTTTGGTCTACGGTTGTGGTAAATATTTACTGAAGTCTATAAAGGTCTTTGTATTGATGACGAAGCGTCTGTGGTTTGAGATTCGAAGGGCTATTTTTCGTCGAATCGTCTTTAAATGTTAGGTAAATTAAACCAATTTTGCGTACGGTGAATGTGTCGTATACTATGGCGAGTTTTACATGGAAATGATTTGAAAATGATTGTTTGTTTTTAGGGAAAATTAGGAGGATGAATTTCTTCAATTTACTTTTGAGTTATTAAAATGTAATTAATATTTGTAGATTTAAAATGAAAGTAAAGCTTTAAATGCTTGGAAAAAAATGTTGTGTGGTTTTATGAAACCACGGTAATAGTGAAACTTAGGCACAAAATTATCGTATTTGTACGACAATTATCGTACGGTTCGACCGTCACGCGACATGCGCTACACAGACCAAAAAGTTTGAGACGATGTTATAAAAGTTTCACTTTAAAAGTATTATCGGATAAATTTCTTTATTAAATATTTCCAATAAAATCGTAGATTCATAATGTGATTGATTATAAAACAATTCGAGCACATATATTACTTCTTAATAAATATTACATTTAGAATATAAATTAACAAGCGTCAGTTCATGTTTTCTATAACATAAAAGTAATAATACAAAATTCGTATACTTTCATTAGGTTACTCTGTAATAAATTCAGGGGTAATATGTATTAAATTATAACTCCGTAGGCTAAAATATCGCTTGATTAAAATGGACGTCCGAAAGTAAAATAGGCAGGTATAACTTTGTAATTATAGTAATGGTTATTGTGACTAAATAACTGTGTACAATATACAAATAAATTTTCAGGAATTATACATTGTCATAAGATGTATAAGCACTTTAAAACTTAATGCAATGATATATATTATGGTTTCTGTAGTACTTATCTAATTTTCAAGATACAGTCCATGGTACATCATTTATCTATCTGTCTTTTCATTTAAAAATTAATAAGAAGCAAATGCTTGGCTTAAGTAATATCTTTACAAGATTGTACTATTTAAAAATTCACACGTAAAGTCAGAATAGAAAGTAGTCTGCTAAAACCAAATGGATTTCGAGTAGCCCTTAAGACGTTCCCTCACACGTCCAGAGTACTATTTTTAAGTACGTCACACAATTACGTTACCTTTGAGCAATGTACATCTAAATCCTTTATCTTTGAGTGTACTGTACATTTCGTTTCTGTGACTGTAACTTAATCTTTGAGCATACCGTACGTTTGGTTTGTTAATGCTCACTGTGACTGTGACTAACATCGTTAGAACAGAACGCAACTAGGAAACCCACAACCCACTTATCCGTTCTGATAAAGTTTATTCCGAACGGACATCGGTTATCGAGTTTTGTGTTCGCGGTCACTGCTCAATTTTCATCAAAGACACTTTAAAAGCAAGGGTGAAACGTGTTGTTAAGTGTACATAACATAGTTCAGGCAAATTAGGCGCAGGTTAGTGATATATTTCAAAGATTATTTTTAATGAAAGGCAGGAAATGTGATAATGAAGACCGAAAAGGGAAATTTCCTTAAATTTGTTTTATTCTCGACTTTGTGCTGTCATAAATCATATTATATGTAATAGGAAATCATGAAAACACACATCCTGTATTTAATAAAGTATCGTATTTTCTTCATTCATATTCTTGTATTTGCATAAAACTTTTCATTTTCATTGTCAAATGTCAAATGCCGTCATTATCACGCATTGATGAACAAATCTTCCAATAATGACGCTCAGAGGACCGCAATGCGTCTGCTATCGATTCAAGGCACTTGGCAGAGGTACGGTTGGTTTTTGTTTTCATTTACAACATTCATAATCGCACGTGAAATACTTTTTAGCGTGAGGTTTTTTAAGAGTTGTGAAGCGCGGTTGTGTGTGTACTGTGTACGTATCTATGTGAGTATAATTGTTTCGTTATAACGCAAAGCACTAAACGCTTATAAGGTATTTCCTTAATTAATAATATACCTAACCTAATATACGATAATTTTATTAATAACTTCGTTGTTATGCGTGTTTTGATTTCTATATTCGAAATTTGATCGTTTATTGAAGTAAAACTTCTTTAGGCGCGACTAGGGAGTAACTCAGATTTTTTTTCTGACGGAAGTAACGCTTACGTACGTCTGTGTAGTTTCCGCCATTTAAAAATAATAATTCTGATTGGTTGTAAGTATATGTCATATACTACACGCTTCTTGACTTATACGCCAGCTAGTGGCAAATATCATAATCAATTAGGATTATTTATTTTCAAATTTTCAAACGGATCAATTGTGAATAGCAAAGTGAATGAAAAATTCAACAGTTTTAAAAACATTATTTTAAATTGCAAAATTTTTTGAAAATCTCTAAATATACTTGTTTATTTATTACTTTTAAAATAAGTAAATTAAAAATAAAAATAAACATGTTGCGGATTATAATCAATCTATTTTAAATATTGCTGAAGACAAAGTAGTATCCATAGCAACAGATATGTATATAGGTTGTCATTCAGTTGAACAAGAAGCATATTATGTACGCCAACAATTTCATAAAATGTCAGTTATTGATACAGGAGGATCGCCTTATGAAATCATATTAGTTCTTAACAAATTTTACATTATTACAACCAATATTGATGTATCTGATGGCTTAGCCAACGGTTGTGTTGGAAAGTTAGTGTATATTGAACGTGATGACAGTGATAACATCATACGCTTATGGCTTGAGTTTCCTGGTAAGATAGGAGAGAAAATTAGGAAAAAAGCTGCCCATCATATTCAAACTCTAAACATTAGTAGAACAGCAGTCCCAATTTTACGAAGATCGTCATCTGTACCAATGAATAGAAATAAGACAATATTTGCAAAGAGAAATCACTTTCCATTAGTATCTGCTTGTGCGCTTACAATACATAAGTCTCAAGGTGGTACTTTTGATCAAATCGTTTATGAATACAATAAAAGTCACAGTCAGCAGCTGTTATATGTAGCATTATCACGAGTAACTGATATAAATGGATTGTTCATTGTCTCAAACACCGATGACAACAAATTTTATCATGGAAGAAAGCGTCCAGGGGGAATAGTTGATTTACAGTGTGAATTTGAAAGACTTTCAAATTCTCGCCTAATAACACAACAGGAAGAATTATATAACCTTGTAAATGAGAGTAACATTACACTATTTTCCTTCAACTGCCAAAGTTTACGTGCTCATGTTTCTGATCTGAATGATAAAGTATTAAAAAGGTCCACATTGCTGTTATTTTCCGAAACTTGGATGAAAAATGACGAACAAATTCTTATTGAAATTTTTTATTGCGTTACCCAATACAAACGACCCAACTCAACTGCTGGTGGAGTAGCTGTATATCATTCATCTACAGATACACTGAACAATGTAACACCAATTCAAAATATTTCACCAACTATATTATCACAAATTTCCGATGAGGTTTCACAAATTGGTGACATCGCCTTGGTTCGATGTGTTAATACGAATGACCAACCTGTGATTATCGTTGTTATTTATATTTCTACAAATACTAGCCTGACAAATATCATAAAATTTATTCATCAGCAATTACTTCACTTCACAATTGAAGGTTCTCGACTTTTAAATAGTAATTATCATGAATTACCGATGATTCTAACTGGAGATTTTAATGTTAATTTTCGCTCTCAGGAATCTCAGCCGTTAATTGATTTTTTAGAAGAAAAATTTGATTTATCTATGAATACTTCTCGACTTCATTCAACAACGCGTTTCGGTACAACGATAGATGCTGTATTTTCAAGAAAAGTAGCAAATTTAGAGAGTAAAATTTATGTTTCACATTATAGTTACCACAAACCTATAATTTCGTACGTAAGAAATTATGATGACATTCAATTACCTGTTTCGAATGAATAATATTAATATAACATTTAAATAATCTTTGTAAAGCACATGAATAATAAATATAATTAAATTATAATATAATATATTTATTTATTTAAGTTAATATTTAATCATTTCAGTGATATATGTCGTCAACGCCAAAGAAGTTTTACTTCAATCGCGCGTAAAGGTTACACGCACACACTTTTTTTTTTATAAACTCCTGTGTTTAACGAATATGTTTCCTTTCCTCCAAGATTTCAGTCGCGTTTACTCTTCTATACTTACCTACCTACTATTATTTAATAAATGAATCTTCTTTATAAAATATCTCTACTAATGTTTTTTGAGACAAGTACATAAAACATATTTTATATAAAAAATTACATGTAATTTTACAAAATACAAAATAAAAACAATTTTACAGTCGTAGGCATACTTCATATAATAACTAGCTATAACGTTTATCACTATAGTCGGTTACAAAGGGCTTGTTGAGGACGAAGGACCGGCTTGAATTATACTCTCATGTAACCCTTTGCAAAAAGGTCGCACCTTTTTACAAACTATATGGTATATGTGCCCGTATATTACATATGCTAGTTCGAGGTTTAATTTTTATTTCGACATAAGCTTTTCTTAATCGGTATTACAAATTTTTATTAAGTATTAAGAATAATAGTTTTGTAATTTTGGTAATCATAACGTAGAAATATTGTTAGGTATTTGGAGATTAAAATGATGTTACGAAATATTTTAAAATTCTATCAAATAATTTTAAATTGAACAAAAATACTCAAAAAAAAATAACTTTAAATTCTATCCTTACTTGATCTTATTTATAATAAAAAAAAATCGGCAGCCTTCTATTTATTTGGTCTTATTATACAAATCTAGAATAAACTCAGAAGTTATGCGTACTTTACTATTTTATACTATTATTTTTAATCTACGTTTTCCTTGACAAAATTTCAAAATATATTACAAATTTACCTACAGAAATAAGGAATCCACCGCGTAATATTCCCCAAATTGTATTATCGCCGTGATGGATACCGTCCCTTGAGGTAACTTCTCACTGAGCCGTCGTAGAAGGGACATTAAAAGAACGATGACTGCGCAACAAAGAAACCTTGGCGCCAAAACAATACTTGCACAGACTAACGAAGAATGCAGAGAAAAAGTTTTGTTAGACATAAATAATTAATAACGCAAATGTCAATGTCAAATTGATTTTGCACAGACTAAAAAATCGATTACATCTGATATTTATTTTGTGTCTGGTAATCTTTTAGACAAAATCTCAGATACAAAATAAAATTATATCTTATTTTCTGACTTGAAATACCATAGCAACAAAAATAGGGACAGCTTATCAACTTATCTGTGTTTCAGCGTATAAAAATATTATACATAATGTCGACATCATGGCGCCAAGTAGTAACTTATATTTACGGCGTATTAAACATACATATTATGGGAATCCGAGCAGTGTATATTTATTTCAAAAAAGCGCATATTAGAATATATTAAAAAAACAGCCTTTTCATAACCCTTTTTTTTCTTTTTTCACGAAGAACGTTCTGGCGGCAAATTTTAAAGTGCCTCGGATCGGACAGCAAAATCGTTAATGCAGTTAACAATACATTGTAATTATTGTGACATAATGTAATCTCGTGTGTTGAGCACAAATTGAATATCATTTACCATATTATTATGACTTTGTGCGAAACAATATTATAACATCGGCAGTATGGAATGGGTCGTTAACATTATTTCGGCGACATGTCATGTTGACATTTGTGACGTCACCGATTAATGTTACAAAGGTCATACTGGGAACCTTCTAAATCCTATTCAAAGACGGTCCTAACTAAACAATAGGTATATTTCTATTCATAGGTACAATATTTGCACTATTTATAATGCTCGAAAAGTACAAAAGACTCCTTTTTATGGTGAAGTTATTTAATGTGTGCTTAAGGTAAACCGTTTTTAAATATTATATAAAATGTAGGTACAAAATCGTCTCATGTCATATTTATACATTTATTTTGAGGCATTTATTTCGGTCGTACGTTTTTCTCTTCAAAATAATTATACGTAGGGTTTATAATGTCCCTCCTCGATCAAAAGAAAAATACAGTATACTTACGACTCTTTTTCTATTAACATAAATTTAAATAATGATATAGACAGTAGCGTATAAGTATGTTTAATTCTTTCTTTCAAAATTGTACTTTTATAGTCGTAAATTGTGTCTTTCGGAAAAACAGACGCATAGCTAAAAGCAAGCCAGTAACCTCAGAATTTCACTCAGACCCTTTGGTATATTAAGATTTAAATATATTAACACTACATTTTGTCCCCATAACGGGGGTATAATTAGGGACCGACTCAAATTTGCAAAGGTAACTTACGGCCGGTATTTCGGTGTCACAAGGCTGTATAAATTTTATTATATCTCGTAATCTTTACAGAGAGGTTTTTAATTTATTTAATGGATGGACACTTATAAAGGCTCAATTGAACTTATCAATTTAATCAAGCGTCTTTGATGCGAATGCCTTAACAACCATATTTAAAAATGAAAACATAAACCTAAATATTAAAACCTAATAATTTGTTTCAATAATTTCATACGACATTCTATGTCCTACGATCTACACAATGTTTCTCCCACGTTAGGTTATTTATAATATTCTTTTTATCTTACATAAGGCAGTAAAGTATTAAGTAACAATTTGCTATGTAATACTTGTGCGTATCTCAATTTCAAACCAAAATGATAATACATAAATAACTCCATCCAATGCATTCGTTCTAAAATGAGTTTTACATGTCCTGTTTTAAAGTAGCTAATTTCCTGGCTGCAATTGGTGTTGCTAATTACATATAAATATCGGACCATGCAGCCAGACGGGTTCCGTTATAGCCAGGAAATAAAAGAAAAATCTTAATGAAGTTTGTGTTATGTCATCTTACATTCACTCAAAATGATTTATTTAATAGTTGAGCTTTGTAAAAATTGAGTTTTTTTTTGTGTAAGAGGGAATAATAAAAATTTACCTAGTTATTATAATTTTGTCAATGATTATTTCTATAATAAAAAATTAGATGTAAGCGGAATTCTAATTCTTTTTGTGATAGAGAACAATACATAATTTATAGTTACACTAAACTTCCAAATATCAAAGTTTATAACAACTTTTATATAGCTATATAAACTGAATTTATTTATTTTTTATTTATTTATTTATTTATTTATTCATCTGAATTAATGATACTAGAGGTATGATACTATTTATATTTTATTCCCTTTCCATGTCTACGACGCGCGCCGGGGCGAGCGGATAATCTTATTTTGAAAATTAGCACATAATTTAAATAAAGATTGAAGTCTTCCTTTTCTTTCGGAGTCAATATTATTCTACATTATAAGTAAGGAAGTTTATGAACATTATGAATTTCCTGAAACGATCCTCTCATAAATACTAAAAAAGGTCAAATTTGATTAATTAAAAATCAATTAAGAAGCCTCAATTAATTTGGAAGCGATCGGGATCATGAACCCTAAGAAGGTTATTTAAATTTATGTAAAATAATTTTTTGACGGAATATATCGGAAGATAGAGTAAATAAAATTAATATTAATTTTTTATATAATTTTTGCAAATTGGTTAATAGAATTACATTGTTTTAAATATATTTTTTTTTGTATTGCTATTGAACGTTGTATATAATAGTGTATCGGGAAGGCACAGGCTCCTGAAACACAGCGAAAGCTATATTAGGAGTCTGGGGTCATCTTTTTTGTGTAATGTATTTTGGTTCAATAAATGATTTTTATTTTTTATTTTTTATTTTATAATATTTTATGAAATCTAGACAAGACAAGCCATTCATTCACGAATTTTTGTATTTTGTACGAGACAGTGCACAGACAATATAAACCAAATAACAGTTCGGTAGTTGTTTATACGTTTTGTATTAGTATAGACGGTACAAACAAGTTTCCATCAAAATGTTATGTCTACCAAGTGTCTACCTTTCAACCTCCTGAGGATTGTATCAGCTAAACATATTTTGACTGATGGATAATTTTCAAACAACGAATTTCCACATTCCGAATTTAAAACGTGTTCCAGTACGAAATATAATTTGACATTCGATAAGGCTGAGTGGATAAAATCCTTTGCCTTAAAAATATAATAACGAATATTATGTAGATTTGCCGCGTTGCGTATTTACAAACTATACATAGCCAGAACGCAACCATAGGAAACTGCTCGTGTATACTTTGTAATGCTGTTTTTAACCCGCCAGCACTCGCGCCTCAAGAAATTACATCAGCACTCGCGTGTAGAGCATTTTGCTCACGTTTATGAATGTCAATAAATGCATGTTTTACCAAAAAATATGAATAAAAAAACATTTTATTCAATAAAATACACATTATTTATTCTACAAAATATATATTCAAAGAGTTAACAATATTAATCTTTTTTATTTTAATTAACAATCATAGAAACTAATTTGCCAGTCTTGTAAGGCAGTCTTACGGAAAAAATTCGACAAAAAAAACTTAAAAAAAAAAAAACTTAACTAAATATAAATAACTAATCTTCGTCGTATACGCGAGCTTTACACATATCACATACTGTACGACTATGCTCGGTACATAAAAATTTTTGGCAGTAAATGCAGCTCTTTTTGGTCTTGCGATTTTTGCGTCTTGGGCAAACTGCGCAGATACCATTTGGTTTTTCTTCTTCTGGTCACTCAGATTCTGGTAAAAAAACGTTTCAACACTTGCTGAAGAGGATATGAAATATTTTGGAAGGTGCTTCTTCTTTGGATATGTGGCTGTGTTAGTTGAAAAGCTAGTTGTTTCAAGTAGTCTTTGCGCGTGATGATTATACCCGTATTTTCTTTGTAAATGATTGGACTGTTGATTCCGGCTATGTTTAGGATCGTGAAAAATAATCTCAGCGGCCATCTACATGCCACTCTTGCTACAGAATACTCTTCTTTTAGTCGATCCACAACATCAACACCTCCTTTCGGTTTATTATAAAAGGTGATAATTTCTGGTTTCGCGGTAGTTCCAGTTGTTGGATCGATTTGGTCGTCGTTATGAAGTGTACTTATCATAAGAACATTTTTTTATTCTTCTTGTTTGGTACGTAAGATACCAGAACCTTGCTCTTATGAAAACCAAAGATACTACTAGGTTTTGGTCTAAAATAAAATAAAATTTGTTCATCCCTTCGATCACGATCCATCTATAATAGAAATTCATAATAGATTACTATTTCAGTAATGTAAAATCATAATATTACATAAAAGTAACAGTAAAACAGTCGCTAAGATGAAAAAAAATAAAATCATGAGTAAAAAAAAGTACTTGCGTCGATACCCGCGCGATGAGCAAAACGCCGCCTGATGGTACACGGCGCAACAAACCACCTCGTCCAAGTGACTGGCGCACACTTTCGAGAAGTGAACTGCATACAGGGGTGGGGGACGGAACAAAACTCAGCTACCAAATGAACGATGTACGTACGAATAATTTTGACAAAATGGCGGGTGTTTTAAATTTACTGTGAGCAAAATGCTCATAGCGCGAGTGCTCGCGGGTTAAGTTTGTTACTACAAAATATACACGAAGTTTGCGTACTGATCGTGTATACTTTGTAACACAGATGCTTGCTTCTTCGTTCCAAACTATACACGATCAGTACGCAAAATATAACTAAATATACCTACTACACCACTTACGCTTGAGCGAAATAATAAATAGGCGTAGGCAATCAAAGACTTGTAAAGCTATATCTATCTACTTTTATTCTTCTTGATTGATTCAGTAAAATATGGAATAAACATATTATTAGATGAGCTTAGAAAAATAAATAGGTAACAGATAGGTATATAAGGGTTACCTATGGGTTAGGTTAGGTTCGTGTTTTTTTTTTAACTACACAAAAATTGCCGTCGCCTCGCAACCGTCTTCTTCTGGACTTATTAGATTCTTACATTTTAGCACTATTGTCAATTGTAAGTCGTGCAGTATAGTCGGGAACGAAGACACAAGCATCCTCGATACAAAATACGATCAGTACGCAACATTACATACACAATACACATGCATTTTAATAATAGATTTCAAAACAGCAATACAATAATATAAGCGCGAGCAATGGAAAGACGCCGCGCTTACTCCGAAACATACACGATTAGTCCGCATGCGTACTGGCGCTGTATATTTTGGAGCGCTATTCTTACTTACTTCACTACAAAGTATACGCGAGTACTTGCGTACTGCTGTTGTATAGATTGGAAGAACTTTGTGAAAAAGTTATTTCCAAACTATACGTGATTAGTTTCACACCGTTGCGTACTGGCCTTGTATAGTTTGGAAAGACGCTGCCGCGTTTTAGTAATTTACATTATTTACGAGTTTTGTATAAAAATGTAATAAAAGTGTTTAAAGGGAATCAAGGTACTATAATACCTACTACTGAATAATTTTATATTATTTTTTATACTGATTACAATGTTGAAACTTTTGTAACGCTAATTATTTTGCTGTGTGATTAAGCTTTATTGAGTTAAAATAAATATATAATTTCTTTATATTACTGAATCTAAGGAAAAAGTATAACGGATAATTAAATATTACAGACACTTATACGACAATTTCGCAACCAACATTATAATAGTTTTGTTAAGCTAAATTTTTTTCTCCTATAAAAAGACGTTTATTAATAGGATCCATTCGCTAATTAAATATCAGTCTTCAATTTAAAAATATTTCACCAAACAAAACTAAAGCTTTCAGAGTCGTTATCAAAACGTACCTAATTAAAGGCTTATCATCTTGATGATAGGGGATGACAAGCCGGACAGCTCCGCGTAAGATATTAACCCTGTTACGCATTTGCGGAATAATATAAATTAAAATTACCACTGGCTCACTGCGTCTTATTTGAACTTTGGATACAATGTTTGATTATATTCTGTAAGTATTGATAAGATAAGTTAAGTTATATTCGTTTTAAAACTGTTTTTCTGTTTTTTCCAAAAGGCAAAAGCATAATCTAATTCTAATTTCTAATTCTAATTCTATTTGCTTCTTTTATTGTAACTATTTCTTATTGCGGTGTTTTCTTATTTAACTAGTACGGTTTTATGTTTTATGTCTATGTATGTGTGTGTGTTGTGCTGTCTCTGATAAATAAATGTTTCTTTCTTTCTTTCTTTCTTTCTAATCGAATCGTAACTTCTTTTTAACAGGCTTCATTAGTTTAACCGACTCTTTAGTCACGATTTTGAACTTACTTTAAATGGACATATTTAATTGAAACTTTGTATACTCAAGGAACGTTGACGATACAATATTTTCATAAGTTTATAAATATATAGTTGAAAATAGCCGGCAATCGATCTGGTGGTTCGCCTGATGGTAAACGATCACCACCGTACAGTGCGACACAAAAGAGATGAAAATAAATGAGGGCGCCACCGTCGCTCATATAGCAACACTGATACTGCGACGCAAGCGATCTTGATACTATAGAATAAAAATCTAAAAATCTATATAATATTATCTAAAATAAATACCGCGATTTAAACCGTTATAATTGTTTCATTGTAGCAATAGTATAAATTTAAGACAAATATACATTAGTATTTTAATTGATATAGATACTAGGTCAAATTTTACTTAAATGTATTTGGAATTAGTTATTTTATAAAAATCGGTCAAGTGTTTAGACTGCAGAGGCGCACATAGAATCAAACATACAAACAAACAAGCATACATGCAGCTCAAACACATTACCCTCTTTCTGGGTCCGTCGCGTCGGGTAGAAAAAAAACAAGGCGATTTGAAAACTACATATTTTTATTTTTTTTGTAGATAAATTTTGTACATTAATATAATTCATCAAAATCTAAATATTCTACTCCTTCAAAGGACTGATCATCACTCTGTTTCGAAGTACTGGCAAGAGGGTACGGGGCATCTTCAGTATCATCATTTGGTTCTTCAGCACTATAACAGCAATCTGAGTCATCTTCACTGCTCTCATCACCAACGTGAATAATAAATTTCTCTATGTCTTCGTACAGGGTTTTGATGGTCTACCTCTCCTATGTTTGGCTGGCGTTGAAAATTTGCCTTCATTTCTACTCCCTTCCTCTACTATCCTGCGTACTGTGCTTTCAGAAACCCCTATAACAAAAGAATTAAGATGAATAAAATCAAATAGTACATTTAACATATTTTTATAGTAGCTTAAAACTAAAACTTCCTTTATTTTATTATTATTTTTTTTTAATGTAGGAGGCCAGCGTCCCTGCGCTTCTCTAGTAAGTAATTAGTAAGCTAAATCTAAAATGTGATTTTTTTTCTTATGGTTTGATTGATTAATAGATAGCTGTATGAAAACAGTTATCACTATACTATGTAGTAAAATCTAAACTAGGTACTTTATTTTATTTGAGGCTGGTTGGATTGGATATAACTTCTTGACTCAAATTGTGCTGGTCGCACTATAAAAACTAGTTTTTGTTTACATACAAATAACCTCAAATTAAATTGCGAAAACGTAATAATCGCCATACATACATACATTAAACACTCGTCACTAATGGAATATTCTATTTTACGTAGTACTGAGCAAAAATAAATGGAATCTCACCGGTATATTCTGCAGTACGTTTGTAAACGTTTTCCAAATCAGTCAATAACTTTCCAGCTTGAAATTCGGACAAACACCGAATAAAAACTTTATACACGACATCACGGACACCGCTACGTTTAACCTTTTTCATGATGTCTCCTTTTTTATTTAAATTTCTAGTTCTAAATAACAATTTTATCTCAATAATTCTCCACTTCACGAAAAAAACAACAAATTTTTATTCAACTTGACAGCTCCATTGGCAATTCAGGGTTGCCACGTAATGAAAAACGAATTAGTTCCAAAATAATTAATTTCATCTCTTTTATGTCGTACTATACATGAACATTTGATCTTAGCGTGATGATATAGCCTTCCTATAGGCTATCTAACACCGAAAGAATTTTTCAAATCGAGCCAGTAGTTCTTGAGAGTAGCGCGTTCAAACAAACAAACTTTTCAGCTTTAATATTAGTATACAATAAGGGCTAAGGAAAACATTGTCACCGTAATTAAACTCGAATATTATTCATTTGCATTGTAAATGTATAATAATATTTTGCGTAATAGAGCAAGACTTATTGAATTAGGCTGATATGACATGGTCCGACCTTCACCGATGACATTGATGCTACTATAATTTAATTGTTATATTGGAACAAATTAGCATATAGTTCATACACGCTAGTCGCTAAAATTAAACTCTTTGACTCCTTCTATAGAAAACGTTCCTTTAAAACTAATGTAAATAACTAGCATTCCGCCTATGTTTTTACTGTTCTGTGATTCCGCCCGAGGCTTCGCCCGCTTTGTCTAAAACCTAATAAATTAGGTATGTAGGTAGGTACCTAATAAGTTAAACCTTTAGAAATTAAAGATTTTTTAACGGATTTTAAACGCGCTTTATTCAATTATTATTATTGAATAAATCGCCTTTAAAATCCGTTAAAAAATCTTAAATTTCTTAATGTCACTAGTATAGTGAAGTCCCGTGTCCCCTAGTGGGGTAAGGGGCAGATGCATTATTCATACATCTGTTTCACTGATCGATTTTCTTTAGGGACAAGTAGGTAGTGATCAGCCTTCTGTGTCCTGCCAGACCGAGACATTTTTTTTTCTTCGTCTCCACCGGGAATCGAACCCAGGACCCCTCACGCGTCAACCACTGTACCAAGGAGGCGGTCTTAATGTCACTAGAAAATACTAAGTTTAACCTTCCACGAGCATCACTTTACTATTGAAAACAAAATGAAAATAATATCCGCTGCGTAGTTTTAGTTTTAGAGACGAACAGGCAGCGCTAGCGTATTTGTTTTATACTAGGTAGCGATAAATAGTTTTTGTAGTCTAAAAGATTTAGGTAATAATGTAGAAGTTTTTTGTATATTCTCGTCTCTTGGAGACATCCAAACTCATTAAGAGATACCTCAAACGTCTACGAACCTTTGAAACTTGACATCCTATTATTATTTCATATCATCATGACATAATGGTTCTACAATTTCAAAACAGTTGATACAGAAATCTACGAAAAATTGATTGTTTCCACGAACGAACATATTATTACAACTGTAAGACAATTTCAGGAAAATAATGAGTGAAATACGAACAAAACAATTCGCTTCGTATGAAGATAAGTGTTGAATATACATCGTATTGTTTGTCACATAATATAAATATTTAAATATTTGTGGATGGAATTAATAGAAAACAAAAGGGAATTTGAATATCGGGGTAAAGTCTTCTAAAGAATACATAATATGATATTATGTACCTTTAATAGAATTAAACTAAATCCTCTCAAAAAACAATATGTTTATTGTTTAAGAACTCATTATTATATTTATTTGTTCACAATATCAACATATTTACACCAATATTGACCGCCTCCTTGGTACAGTGGTTGACGCGTGAGCGTAGCACCGAGGGGTCCTGGGTTTCGATTCCCGGTGGAGACGAAGAAAAAAAAAATGTCTCGGTCTGGTAGGATACAGAAGGCTGATCACCTACTTGTCCCTAAAGAAAATCGATCAGTGAAACAGATGTATAATGCATCTGACCCTTACCCCACTAGGGGACATGGGACTTTACTCTCTCACACCAATATGCGATAATAATATAGACTAGAATCTGTTGAAAGTTTTCCTTTATCTAAATAAAGGATAGATTAAAAGTACTTTAATAGAATTACGTTGTAGCTATAATAAGGCAATTTATAAATTTCCTTTTATGTCCAATAATGGTACTTTCCATTCAGAGTTAATAATGTAACGCTTTTATTAGAGGAAATATACTTATAATGTAAATCTGTAACGACATAGTATAATAAGAAAAGGGATCATCCAACAGAAAGCGATTGCCATCCTCTATGGGTTTAGAATTTTGTGAGGGATAACGCTTTTTCATTAGGTAAAACCTTTTTTATCAATTATTTTATAGGGAAAAATTAAAATAACATCTTAATAAAATAAAATCTTGTAGTTTAAGCACTAATAATAATTAAACTATCGATAACAAGAAACATTAAATATTATGAAACATTAAAATCGATTTTTATAGCAGTAAAAATAGTAACTAAAAGTGCATCTTAACCATGCAAATGTTAAAATTAAATTTAACGCGGTTAAGTTGCATGGGTCGCGCGATCAAAAGGTCTAAACCCACTTAAGTTAAGCACCGTTGGCTTAACTGAACAAGCTTGAACGATAACTTAAACTTGCATGTTTTAATACAGTGGATTGCCTCAGCTTTGGGTGTATGTTTATGTTAATAATAATATGTATTTTACGAAATAGGTCTGTTGTTAAATAATAATAAAATCAATGAAGGAAGAGACTTTATTAAAAAGGCCCTCAGTTACGATATTCAAAACTGTACTCTAAATGAATCTTCAAATTATTAATTTGTAGTATTCATCAAATATTAGGTCTTCTTATTATATTCATCAAATAGTATTCATCAATTATTAGGCTGCAATAAACATACTTATTTCCTTAGATTATTAATCATATTTAGATGTCAAACTCAAACACCCAAATAATTATTACAATGCTATCCCAAAAAGAACATTATCAACTTGTAAAACTCATTTGAATTCATACAGTCTCAAATAATTAAAACTTATGTCACCTGAAATAGAAATGCAGTCCGGAGTTATTCCGAAGCGGTGGACAAAGCTAGCTTTTTTCTTGTTTCTTTGCCCATAGAACTGAAAATCGTGACTGGATTATGAAAAATTCCAATGCAACACTTTTGACTTTTACAATTTTTAGCGCGAATCGGAATAAAAAAGCTAACCGCTGTATCTGTGTAACTTCTCATTCATTTATGAGCATATTTTTATGAATTTGTATTCATTTGAGTATAGGTTACCCAATTATACGAATACTTCTTTATTTGTGAGTCTAGCTTCATTATTTAAATAGTCAAGATACTTAACATCTTATTCTAAAGACCAATTATATATATCACATGTGTATTTTAGTCCAAAAATGATTAATAAAATTGTCTCATAATTTGGCAAACCACAGTATTTCCTAGTTTATGTTACGCACCTATTTATAACTGCCGGCTCAGTAACTAACTATTTCATCAACGCCGAACAGAGTTGACTGAATACTGTAGGTAAATTATTGATACTGGATTCGTATTAACTGAAGCATTTGTCATCAAATAATAAAAGCACTTTACATGTCGTACGACTACTATACATCGAAAGCTAGCGAATTTCAATCATTTCAATATTCGACAAATCTTTCTTTCATACTTCAAGTATTAGGTTATAAATTGGCTTACAAATCAGCCAATATATGAGCAAAAGAAATCATCTGAATTCGCACCGCTCAGCGCCGACCTTGACTCAATACAGCTTATTATTATCGGACTCCTTTCGTCTCTGGGAGCCTAGTACTTCTGCCGAGTCCACGATAAAAGCCATTTCCACTCACTAGCTTATTTTTAGTTTTTATTCCCTCCCTTTCATGCTTAAGCCGTCTTTGAATGGACGGATATTAATGTCAATGGATCGTATTGAAGTAAATTCTACATAAATGGATGTTTAAATAGTGGAGATGTAATTCCTTGCTATAAAAGAGTTTATTGCTTAAGCCGAACTCTCTCTGTGTAAACGTGAGGGATTTTTGTGTAATTTCAATTTACATTGGAAAGTTTCGAATCGATAAAGTTAGTTTTAACGATGGAGTTTATCGCCCACCACTTTTGAAACGTTTTATCTTTTAATAGTCTATTTTTTTCATCATATTATTATTATATTTTTTTATATATTTTTTTTTATTTCAGCAGTAATGTTACAAAGTGAAATATCAATGTAACCTCAGTATCATAATTAATAATGAAAGTCAGTAGAAGATTATTTTACAATATTTAATGAATACGTTCATTCTTTAGAAGTTTTTTAAATTCCCATGAAAAAATATTAGCAAGAGAATACACAATGATTCATTAACTTCTGCAATTTTTCTAGACAGTTGCAACTGTATTAAGCTATTTATTTTAATAATTAGATTATATTATAACTTTTACATTAATAATTTCATGATATTAAGTTTCTTTCCTCATTCCTAAATTGGACTTTTTCTATCAATATCTAACACACAAAAAATTAAAAGGGCGCTGCAGTATATAACTGTATTTACAGAAATCAGACAAAGAATATAAAAAATCATACATACATTTACTGTAGCATAATGAAATTTACACTTATAATATAACGAAGAAACAAATTGCGCATTCGAGGCGACTCTTTCATATGTAAATAATAGTAATAATGTATTATAATAGGATATAACTCATTTTACTTCGAACTATCAAAATGTAATTTCATGGGCATCGAAACGAAAGGATTTTTATATATTGCATAGCTTTTTTACACTAAATTAAATAAAACCTTCGTCAGCCTGTATAAATAATTGTATTGAAAGTTTTAAACTCTATTAAAATATACTACCTTATCTCATTAAGTTGTAGGCTACGGGGCAGATGCAATAATACATATCTGTTTCTGCACCAATCGTATTTCTTTATGGACGATATATATTATATATGATAGTTATCGGCCTTGTGTGTTCTGCCAGACGAAATTATTTTTTTTGGTCCCCACCGCAAGATCCCGCTGTTCTACGTAGGTAGGTATTATTATAGACCGGGAGATACTGACACAAAATTTCGAGTCATTTGTAACAGGATGGCGGTTCTACAGGGGTCTTAGTACGCAATGACAAAAAGAAAAACGATGGCGTGAACGCTGGTACCGGCGGCTTAGTCGCGTGGGCGTTAGTCGAACTCGTCGGAAAATAGCGAAAGTCAAACGATTTGTAACAGTATGGCACTTATTTTTCCTGTAAGTTTGAGGATCAACAAATATAAATACAAAATTTCAAAGATCTATGTGTTGGAAATCTTCACTTATATAAATTAATAATAAATTAAGTTTTCAAGTATGACAGCACTTTTTCCCCCTACTAGAAGTATGGCAAATATAATAATGGTCACATTTTATCAAATACTCTCCAAAAATCCAAATGCAATACTGGTACAAAAAGTTTGGCGAAATAAATTTTTTTTGCAGATTTTCGGCGGTATGGCGACCATTTGGAATCGTCCGAAAAGTATGGCATGGCGATTTTCGTAAATGGCTGCACGACGATAGTTACCTGTGCAAAAGTTAGCCTGGTACAAATGGTTGAATGATTGTTTTATTTAAATCAACACATTCGCATCGGTATGGCGGGCTGTAAGTCACACCGGAAAAGTATGGCATGACACTACCGCCTACTCCTTTTTTATGGGCTATCGGTAAATTCTAAAATTTTTGTGTTACAAATCGTTTGACTTTCACTATTTTTCCGACGAGTTCGACAAACGCCCACGCGACTAAGCCACCGGTACCAGCGTTCACACCATCATTTTTCTTTTTGTCATTGCGTACTAAGACCCCTGTAGAACCGCCATCCTTGTTACAAATGACTCGAAATTTTGTGTCAGTATCTCCCGGTCTATTACAGTTAGATATATTTCAAAAAAGCTTCTAAACGTGTAATGTATAGAAACGATCCTATATCATATTGTAAATGAATTATAACTACGTCAGTCTTACAGCACAATACATCTCAATTTAAGTAACTAATGATAAAATAATATAATTTAAATTTCTGTACCAATTTTACTCCTCCTAGGATTGATAATTAATTAAACAAATGTGTTTCAAACGAGAAATTTTACGTTTTTCCCTATAATAACAAAGAAACGTTGAAACTAACAAATATTATTCGTACAGTATAAATCTTTTATTATTCACACCTTTGAAATTCAATACACTCGCGTTTCAAAGACATTAAACAAAATATTTTCCACTGCGACGCTCGCATCGTATCAATTAAAAAGCAAATTTTAATTATAGTACTGTGTTTGTTTGTCCAATCGGTTTACAAAGACCCTCGTCTGTTTTTCAAGCTTTTTGTTCGCTATAATATGTACATAGTGGACATGTAACCACTAAGAATGTAGTGCATACAGGCTTGACCATTCATTCGGAATCACGCAAATTAAAGGGACTTGGTTTATAGTTGCTGGCTAGAAGTAACTAAAAGATTTTATAAACATGTTGGGGATTTGTAAGAGAATAGAATATAACTTGTAGTTGTTTAATATAGTATTAAGATACTTTGTACATATTTCAATATCTCGTGACTATAAGCTATATCAATGACTAGTACATATTATCAAAATCTCTTTAGGAGATTCCCGTGAAAGAGTAACAAACATCCATCCTCGCAAATTTCTCCATTTATTAGTAGATAGGATTAGTAGCAATGAGTACAGATAAAACTAAACTTGAATTAAACGGCTCTTTATTATTTAATTATAATTAAAAATATTCTAAGTAAAGGTATATCTCTAAGTTAAGATGAGCCACACATTCGCAAATGATCGTAGCAAACGATTACGACTGAAGTTCGTCCCTTATCTGCAAGCAAATTGTCACCCCTTTCAACTGCTTTGTAATTTCTTGGTATTTGAGCATTCGATATTATTTTAACAACTCTGTCTACGTTTTATGGGGTAAACTTTGTTATAGATCTGTATTTCTTTTGATATTTTTTTTTGATTCAACCTTTTAATTAGTCCGAAAAATTATATCATTGGCATCATAAATTGTATGTCTGAGTTCGAGTACCATATGATCATTTACTGAGTATGATCAACACTGTTCATAAAAAGGTATTGATAGTTAGGTAAATAGTCATAACACTTAAAAATTAAATAAAAAGAAGAAGACCGAACGCCGCCATTCCGATTAAACATTATTTGATATTTCGTGAAAAAAAAAAGGCATTACGTCCCGTAATGTAGTAGAGTGACTTGTTACTCCGCAAAATGATACTATCTTTGCCTTCGATTATCTTCAAATCATTAAAACACTATCTTATCATATAGTTTTGGTAATTGACAAGAGCAAGGCATTCCGATATCCTACTGCTATCGATTATTTATCAGCTGTAAGTAATAATCGATCCTTATCTAATTTTTGTTAAACATTCGCGATAGTGTTGTAGATTTTATAATTTGATTAGTCGTTTCGATCGTTTGTTTTCTTACAATTATTTGTGTTTGTTGTGGTAAGTTATTTTCCTTTTGAGTTGGAATTTTTGTTTAGTATTTGTCTGTAATTATTTTTCTGATTTAATTTTTATATTGATTCTGATTTAGAATTTTTGTTATTATCTGTAGCTACTACTTTTTTGCATAGTGGGGTGCACATTAAAGCGCGTCACACACGGTGAAGATAGACCCACAAAATTTCGTGTCATTTGTAACAGGAGGGCGGTTCTACAGGGGTCTTAGTACGCAATGACAAAAAGAAAAATGATGGTCAGAACGCTGATACCGGATACCTTAAGATACTGTTATATAAAATATTACAGTATCTTAAGATAAAATATTATAGTATCTTCACCGTGTGTGACGCGCTTAAGAGTTTCGATTAGGTATACCTATTTATTATTTTCGATTGGTATTAACTTTATAATTTATACGTTTTATTGGGATTATGGATAGTGGTGTGATTAATTTTAGTAAATAATTCAAGCACTTTGTTGTAGGAAGATAGTCACTTTATTTATCTTCAAATAGAGTATCGAAGGTATGTCTTAACAGTCTGAAGGATACGAGTGAACTACACACAAAGAGCTATATAACTCAACTATTTTAGGGTCTATATAACACTCAAAATTATACCTTTATTTATGACCCTCTTCGAGTATTTCTTACCCGTACTTCTAGGAATCTATACAATAAATATTCACAAGGTTTAACATGTGTTACCAAGTGTTGAGTGTATACAGAACTCACAATAGGTTTACCAAATGTGCATGATAAGAAAAAAAAAAGGTCGTTGCAATAAATCACACGTATAGTGTAAGAAACGTAATTGCTTTTTAAGAGAGAAACTTTTGTAAATGAAATCAATATTTCAACACGTTTACATACCGTTAATATAAATAAATACTTATATTAAAATCTTCATGGTTATCGACTATATCTAATCCCGACTAACTTCATCGCTTCACGCATGAACGCTTTGAGCAGTTTCACTAATTCCTTTTTTGTTATCTTTGTTGATGTCAGGACAACGATTATAATTATTAGCTATTTAATTAACTTACAATCGATAATTGATGTATTTCGTTATTCGAAAATAAATATTTTTATCTAAAAGTTTACTTTATTTAAAAATAATAAAGATTAAACAAGACCATTTTTAAATAAATTGTAGTATGAATACTTTGCTTTTCATAGCATGGATTAACGAGAAAAAACTCAGTTTCTATTAATGTTTAACCATAGCCTATACGCGGCGCAGTATCTTATATATAAAAATGAATCGCAAAATGTGTTGGTAAGCGCATAACTCAAGAACGGCTGAACCGATTTCGATAATTCTTTTTTTATTATATTCCTTAAAGTACGAGGATGGTTTTTATGTAGAGAAAACGTAAATATGTACCACGGGCGAAGCCGGGGCGGACCGCTAGTTTAAAATAAAAACATTTTATACTGTATACAATTTATCCATTATTTTAAAACGTTAAGTAATTACTATAATGTTTAAACATTTTTTCTGCAATGTTTATATTTAATCATTTCGTTTGCTAAATATTATTTTATTTGAAGCTCAGCCATTAAATAAACAAGTAATAACCAAGTTTGGACGGTGTGGGTCACCATACTTCACAGGAGATTAGCGCTAAAATCTGTCTGTATTTAGAGGATATTCTCGCCTATCATGTTAACAAACTGTAGACTCACATTATTCAGTTTTTTCCTTGCAAATCTAAGACGCAATTAGACACAATTTATCATTGGTTACTTTCCACGACATGGCGAGTCTAAGAAACAAAAACCTTAGGGATTTCAAACTTAATGAAGTTAGAATAACGTAACTAATGGACTTACTAAATAACTAAGTATGATAAAGTACAAACTGATATATTGGAAAAGTACTAATTGATGAATGAACTCAATTAATAGCTAGGTAATCTAACATCAGGAAGGCTTGGCGGAATTTTTACTATTAGATATTCAATTAAGTTTCACAAAAAAGGAGCAATATGGGGAAGTGTAACGTCTCTTCACGTTGTATCTTTGACTGTTTTTCGCGAAGGTACCTACTATTCTTATTCTATGATTTCTCTTGTATCCAACCCACCATTGCTTCAAATTTTTCACTTAGCAAGTGGTATTGTATAAGACACTAAGATTAAACCATATAATTCAACTCAAAACTAAGAGACAGACTATACTTACATATTTGCCAAATAAAATAGTTTCTAACATATTGTGCTAGATTACGATTTCCGTGTTTGCAAATAGTTATCGAATCGATGTTTATCTTTTGATATTATGTCGATCTATTTACTACCGGTTACTGTATATTTGGTTTAAATAAAACTTGTAACGAAATTTATTAAAGTTAAAAATTGTAAAATATTCTATATCTTATTTTTAGTTTCCTATTTAGTTTGACAAATGAAAATAATAAATTAAATATCTATAAATATACACCAAATTTAAGGTATTTACATTTCACGCAAAAACAATTAAATGAATTTTGATGATATTTGGTTGTTACGTGTCAGAATAACAATAAAACTATAGAAATGCGAGTTCGGCCGCTTATTATGATTGAAAGGGAAAAATGGTCAATGAAATATAAAAAAGTAGGCTCGATTATTAGATACATCTTTGTAACAGGCACTCAGAGACAGGCGGTAGAAATAGAGTAACCAATACGGGTAATCAGATATCCTTTCCTATCAATAATATCGATTTTTTCAGTACTACTTGATTTTCTTTTGATGTAATAAATAGGAACCTAAATTAAGTATTACAATGAAAACATTTTGAATAGGTAATATATTATTCAATTAGTGTTGAAACTTTTGTCTTAAATAATACCTAAATGAAAATGCATTTGATGATTAAAGCGTTTTAAAATAAATAAATAATTTCTAGAGATACTATTGCAATCCATATAATCAGGAAGTAAACAAAATAACCGATGCAAAAAGGAGAAGAACTAAACGTGAATTATATTGACCGACCCGCGAAGGCGCAAAAAAAAACCGAAATTTACTTATTAATAATTTATTGTAAAAAAATTACATTATAAATTATTCCTAACTTAAACTACGTCCCTCCCGGTTCAATGTTGGAACCAAGAGTGCTCGTCGTCCTCGGCGGGGCAGCTGCAGCGTCGCGGTGGCGATGATTGCCGCAACACTCTGGAATCGCAGGTGTGCGCGATGTCGCAATCGCTATCAAGTACAAGTCCTTCTTGGGTGGCCCAATGCATCCTCTAATAATTAAGGCGTGTTATATGTAGGTACATAACACGTGTAATAATAAGTATTGAATTTAATAACAATACACAAATAATGAACAAAAAGCATTTAGATATTCGAATAAGGATTCTCGAATTGCAGTTAAGTACGTAGTTAGGCTAATCTTCATGACAAACCTAAAAATATGTATAAATATACGGTATAATATATTATACTAATACCAAAGCTGTTTTCCAAGCTTAATCTACAACATACACAATTTTATTGTTCCGTATAGGTACATTTATGAGCGCCGACATCCATCAATTAAGAGGGACATAAAATAGTTATGGACGTACTTTGTTCCGTGTTGTTTTAACATTATATAAGGCTATAAATTAATTATTGCTCAAAGTGTTTGATGACAAAATTGTTCATTATGTGTACGGGATATTTATTGAAAAAAAAACCGCCCAAGTGCGAGTCGGACTCACGCACGAAGCGTTCCGTACTATCATCGTTTATTGTATGGGGACCCCTCTTAAAATATTATTTTTTATTTTTAGTATTTGTTGTTATAGCGGCAACGGAAAAACGTCACTTGTGAAAATTTCAGCTTTCTAGCTATCACGGTTTATGAGATACAGCCTGGAGATAGACAAACAGACATACAGCGGAGGCTTAGTAATAGGGTCCCGTTTTACCCTTTGGTTGTGGTCCTAACTAGCCTACCCTGAGAGACATTGTCCTGTCTACTGTGAATTTTATATGGCCGTCATGTTTTTGCATAATTTTGTTTAATTTTTGGCACAATTTTCTTGAGTTTTCTTTCATAAGATCCTTCTCCTGACAATAACGAACACATCAAAATAAGAATTATCGGTATTGGTTCAGCCGTCCACGCGTGATGCCGTGACCAAGGGAAATAGGGATTCATTTTATATAGAAAATAAACATGTTTAATTTAAATTAAAAAAAAAAACTAGCTGACCCGAAGCGGTTTGTCTTCACGCTTCTTTTTCGTTAACCCTCTCATATTATTTGGATCGGGGACAATTCTATCTAATAATAAATCGTTCTTCGTTTTCTTTGTTGGGGCGGACCGCTAGTAATGTATAAAACATTACTAGCGGTCCGCCCCGGCTTCGCCCGTGGTACATATGAAAAATAGATGTTGGCCGATTCTCAGACTTACCCGATATGCACAGAAAGTTTCATGAGAATCGGTCCACCCGTTTCGGAGGAGTATGCAGACTAACATTGTGACACGAGAATTTTATATATAAGAAGATATAAAATATATTACTACGTCAATATCGATTGATCGCCGCTAGCTCGCTATAAAAATAAAGCCTTAGCTACTGCATCAAGTTACACTGAGCACGATTATAATAACAGTTTAAAACACATGTAGTTGTAAAAAACAGAAAATGTCCGTACCTATAAATTTTATAAAATAACGAGCATAAACTACATTAGATAATAAATTAACTACGTGATAATGAATGGTGAAATAAGCTGGATAAATTACTACAAGGCAGATTCTAAAACGTTCTTACACGTTACATCGATAAACAATAATTAACAAAACCTGAATTAACTCGATACGTATCGGTTAATATATGTAATTAATCTCGCTTATATAGACCATCGACCATATATAGGTAACACCCGCGTGGCTCCACTCGTTGGTCTAAGCGTGACGATATTATGCCTTATAGCCTTCGATAAATGGGCTATCTAACACCGAAATGTTTTACCAATCAGACCGCTAGTTGATTAGCGCGTTCAAACAAACAAAAAAGCAAACTCTTCAGAATACCCCGATAGGTGAATTTTAACAGGCAATATTGGGTGAGAAAACAACTCAATGCAAATTGCCTTTCGTTGAAATGAACTAACACGAAATGCTTTTACGCCAGCAAATGAATCTTTTATTTGGATTAGGACCGTTTTGTACCCAATTTTGTTTAAATCGAGGAGGCTTTTGCTGGGAATTAATCGAGTTCTTAACGTATAAAAGTCGAATACTGTAAATCTTGCCTAATTTATGCCGTTAGGATGAAGATTTGAGCGTGATAGTACTTTCGATAAACAGGCCTTTATTGATTTGAATTAATGAATAAACACTTTATTTCGACTGTAGTAAAATACATATTACATAATCAATTGTTACTTAGCATAATATTATACTGTAGGTATTATACATATTATTATCTACCCTATTATACCTTACCCTACCCTATTATACAGGGTGTACCAAAAAGTAGTGATGAACGGAAGCTGAGAGGTAGAGGACCTAGAGGGCTATCCGAATCACCCCCATGTATGTTATGCGATTTTTCGTATTTTCGGAGTTATGACGTTTTTTTAAATTTTTCACCTATCGCCGAGTACGATGATATTTTCACACATGCTGACGTCAATGATTGCGGAAGATGCTTGATTTTTTTTTGTGTGCTAAGCTGAAAGATACTACTGCCACAATTTGGACGAAATAACCCGGAAATTCATAGTAGCAGAAGAAACCATTAAAAATGATAAAAGGGCATTCAGACATTTAAAAAACAACTTTTTACGGTGATGTCGCACTTGCATTGAGCAACAGCGGGGTTATTTTAAAAATTTCTGGTAATTAAACACCTATTTATTGGTTTTAATGATCATCGTGTTAATTCAATTTTTGCACTTACCATATTTAGATTTAAATTTTTCGATTGAAGCCTTCTGAATAATAAAATGAAATTTTCAGGGTAGCTATCTGATAGATAAAGCAAGTTTTTAAAAGTCAAACGGAAAACTTTTTTTATGTGATTTTATTTTTTTACGGGCCCTTGAAGTGGTGAACATACTGGGTAATTTTATCTTTCTTGCCATTTAATTCTTTTTTTTATTCCATTCAAAGATCTAACGATAGTAAATGTTACCATACTGAATTGGCCTATCTTTCAGCTTAGCACACAAAAAAAAATCAAGCATCTTCCGCAATCATTGACGTCAGCATGTGTGAAAATATCATCGTACTCGGCGATAGGTGAAAAATTTAAAAAAACGTCATAACTCCGAAAATACGAAAAATCGCATAACATACATGGGGGTGATTCGGATAGCCCTCTAGGTCCTCTACCTCTCAGCTTCCGTTCATCACTACTTTTTGGTACACCCTGTATATTATTATCTACCCCGGTAGTAGTTGAAAATAATAACTCACCATAGACGCTTGTAAAAGTTTAAGTTTTGTGAAATATACCTAAAACCAAACAAATGGGGTACTACCATAGAGATCTAGAGAGATGCCAATCGCTTGCGCTGAGTACGAAACCGTGTCTCATAAAAAATTTACGCACACAACTGCAGTAAACAAAATCAAAACAATACTTCGCGTTGTGTGCGTGTCATCACACAAAAATATGAGAGCGACTATTCGTTCGCACACTAGATTGTAAGTGACGTACGTATACAGCACCGCTACAGTTTGTTCTCTTTTTGTACATATTGCTGCGACACCGGCCCCGCCCCCTAACCATATCTCCCTTTAGTTTCTGTAATCTGTGGGTACTACCTTAGGGTACTACAAAGATATTTATTGCGCTAGTATGCATAACAAAATACGACTACCTACTGTAAAAATATGTCCCTGAACAAAATATATTACGCTGTTTGCAATCTTACCTAAGAGACTTTCGTATAATTGATATATTAAAAACAATTAATTTATTTTATGATTCCATTTTCTAACATGATCTTCTATCTTCATAAGTACATAAATACACTAGTCTTAGACAATATCTCTAAAATTATATTTATTGGTAAATTGATTACAAGTTTATGAGGTGTGTTGATCTTTGCGATTGTGTCTTGTTGGAGACCGTTGCCATGGTTACGGTCTTCCTTAGTTGATCAAACAATGTCATGTTACCGGTAAACTTTAACTCGATGTACAATTAAATTACTCAAACGACAATAGTGTGTTAAAATTATGATTGTCTCTATGAAAGTAAGGGTTTTGTCTTAAATATCCTTTTATTGGAACTTTAAAGATAGGATTCTTCATTACATAGTTCACTTTTATAAAACAAAGGATCGAACGATAGTTTCTTTAAATATTGCGCTTTTAAAACTATTTTTGATGACTAGTTATTTCTTATTATAAATTTTTTAGGCATTTTTCGTTTTGCCTTTATCTTTATTATTACCTACTTCATACGAGCAACAAGCACTATTTATGTTTAATATTATGTTGTTTTGATCGTGGATTAGTTTTATTAGTGAATGTAACACAACTTATTTATTGTCATTATACCACATTGAACTGCTATTAATTGAGCTATATATACAGAGGAACTGTTTAAATTAGTTTGGATGATTATGTATAGATAAAATTATAGCTATTTATTCCTACTGGCACTGAACACTTACCTTCTAGTGACGCGTCTGCTCTGTGGCCTCCTCTTGCATAAAAAAGCGTGTGTGCCGAGCACACGAAGTGAAACTTCTTTGCTAAGTTTCAAAGATAGCAAATTCGTCGCCTCTCCATGACGTGACGGTATCGCAATGACGCGACTTAAACTTACTCTCAACGCGCCTAAAGAAGTTTCTCTCATAAAAACACATTGTGAATGAATTATTGAATTGTCAAGTAGCTTCTTATACGATTCAAAAAGTTCCATCTTTATTGTTCGTCATTTTAAAATTAAAACTCAAATTTTTCTCCATTTCCTAGCACATTGTGTGCCTTATCTATTACGTTCTACCGGAATTCACGTTTTTTCCTAGAAATTGTCGTAGCTATGATAAATCCAGGCACATTGTGTTATATGTCATTTTCTTGTTAACTGAGTACCTTCTTCACGAATGGGCACGTTCGTGACACAATCCACAAGCTTTAGAAGCTTTGAGGTACATAGTGTTAGAAATAACCAAAATAAATTTGAAGATTTCTTAGAGGTAATTTTACGACATGTGAATACATATTATTATGTCGTAAAATCTCTTTAATTTACAACTACATTACATTTTCATTATTAAGTCTAGTAACTACTTGATGTATTTTATATTAGTATTTTATTTTAAGGTAGGTACTTATTTTTTGAAGGATACAACTTCCTATTAAAATGTAATTAAAAATTGAGAACCTTTCTAAAACTTCGGACTTACGGACTTCCGCTAATAATTATTTATTAAAACATTAATATATTATATCTTTAGATAATAAATATTATGGGATATTAAAAACGTAGGTACCTAAAAGGTATTTCAAAAATAAAACACTAAAATTACGAAAACAATGTTCTCAATAAAACTTGATTAACTAATTGCCTAATCATAGCCTAATAGTGCCCATAGTGCTTCTCGAAGAAGTCTAATTGAATAAATAAATGTTTGAGTTTGAGTTTGAAAAAAAAAAATCATCTACAAATACATTTACCTACTATAAAGGAAATGAGATTATTCTTAAACTACCTTCATTGGGATCGGAAAGATTGGATTAGGGTGGTGTAGCGACAACGTTTCAATAAGATATAAATCTTGATAATGTTGCGGGTAGCTTTATATAACTTCATTACCTAATTGATCAGATGCGAAGAGATTCTAACTAAATTTATTTTTACATGCCAATGAAATGGTTTCTGTATATTGTTACTTCATATTTAGGTACAATATGAAACAGTTTTATTTTATATTTCATTTTTTGTATATATCACTACATAGTATAAAACAAAGTCGCTTTCACTGTCCCTATGTATGTCCCTATGTATGTTTATATCTTTGATGCGGTTTTTTTTAATAGATAGAGTGGTTCTCGAGGAATGTTTTAGTATAATTTAATTTATTAGGTTTCAGACAAAGCGGGCGAAGCCGCGGCTGGAAAGCTAGTTTCTTATAAACTATGTAAAAGGGTCTATTATTCGCAAGGGTGTTTGTTAATTTGTTTGTCTTCCTTTCACGTCTCTATGGATTTATTTATGATACGATTTTGATGATTTTGAATTGAATATAGTTAGGAGGCTAGGGTGACATTGGCTACTTGTTATCGCACAATATCTACTTTTCATGGGAATTTTCTTTGACTAGATACATGAGCGAAGCCGCGGGATTAAAATTACTAACGTGTGAATTTTATAAATCCAAATTACATATTAACAAAAAGTTATTTTGTTTTTACCTGTAAGTTAAAACTTTCTTTTGTTACGCAATTTTTCAAACAACAATTATTATGCCACTCACGACTACGTTTCAGCGTAAAGCATATCCCACATCAGGATTGAATTTTTAATGTCTTTTTGCTTTATTCAGCTCGAATTTATGTTAACTATACAATTATAATACAAATAAGTAAAGGGAATCCATACTAATATTATAAATGCGAAAGTAACTCTGTCTGTCTGTCTGTTACTCAATCACGCATACTGAAACAATTTGCATGAAATTTGGTATGGAGATATTTTGATACCCGAGAAAGGACATAGGCTACCTTTTATTGCGAAATATGTACCACGGGCGAAGTTGGGGCGGACCTCTAGTTATTAATAAAAGCAATCACTGCTATATATTAAGTGGAAAACTTCTACTCTTTAAACTTATAGCCGCACAAGAATTATAATTGGTATAAGGTTTCAAACGTGACTTTATAGTAATTAATCGGTTATTTTCATTCAAACCTATAAGTATGTCAAGCGTAATCGATCTATCCATCAGAATCATATAAATTATTGCCATCTCATAATTTGCCACCATGTAAAAAATACATAATAATATATATCTTTATAATCTAACACACAGCACAGAAAAAAGAAAAATAGCAATGGAGACAAAAAGGACTCCCCGTCAGCAAAACAGAAACCATTAATTACTATGTATTACTGCACTGATTTTGAGGCGACCACGTGACTGTAAAAATGCAATGAGTCAGTACTAATTACTAAATTAACTACTGAAATAGCGTTAAAGATTATCATACAATTTCCTTTATCACATAAATCATTAAGTGTTGTTTATTATACCTCATCTATGTACAATTTCATATTTGCGAATAAATTATACGTTATTATGTCGTTGAAAACATGTTCCCACCAATCACAGCTCATTAAGGACCTAATTTCTAAATGGACTGTGGTAATTCAGTCAACTATGATATTATAAAGCGGGCCATAAGTGCATAGATTAAATTGGTTGTGACTCATGCATCAATATGATGAATAACATCGACGGGCATAATCGCCATTACTTTGTGATGTTTATTCATTAGCCAGGTCAACATAGGGCAAGCAGCCTCGCGAAGCAATTGCTGCGCGAAGCAGCACGGTTAGTCGTCAGGTCCGTTGGACGGGGCTAGGTTTAAGAAAATGACGTCACATGCGCTTTCCTCGGCCGAGCCACGTCCATAATGACCGAGCTGCTTCGAGCAGCAATTGCTTCGCGAGGATGCTCGCTCTGTGAGGACCCGCCAATTATTTTATGTTTCCTACATCGAAAGCAAACATTAAAATTGGAGTTGAATTCTTAGCACTGCAATTATCAATTATTCTATTGCATTCACAAATTCAAATTACCAATGAACTAACATTATTTTTTTTGTTTCAGATCTCCCCCTGCGCACCTCCCCTCATCCATACATAGTTCTAGTGTTTAATTTAGACATAACATAAACTTGAAACTTTCCTCTTCTTGGTGTTGTATAGTAAATAAGATGTAGTTGACTAAGTGTTAGTGGTATAAGTGTGGTTCGCGATAGAGACGCATTATGAACTAGTGACAATGTCGTTGCCTATGAAGCGATCGTACAGCTCGGAGGGGCACGCGTCCAAGCGTGACTGGAAGATGAGGCTCAGCCTGCGCAGTCGCAGTGGTCATAGCATGGTGAGTATTGTTACTAGTCTTATTTATGTCCTATTTTTTATTTTGCGTGAGTTTTATATGTTTAAAAATAAACAGTGAATTTTAAATTTAATTATTTTTATCTATCTGTTTTAATCACGGCGTAGAGCTCCTCATAAAGATCTCAATTCTCACATCACGTTTTTTGGACATATTACAGGACAAACCTAGTCATGATTTATTTTTTGAATACAGCTGACAATTAAAGTTCCTCCGTAATTTTCATAATATTGATATAAATAAATTGAACATAACTTTTTCAAAACAAATTTCAACTAGATAAAACACATCTAGAAATACAGATATAAAAATGACATTTGAGAAGTCTGACACCAAATAACTACATCTTATGATAATATTTATTATATAGACCTTAGACCTTAGCTACTTTAGACTTATTATAGAAAATTAATTAATATTCACTTATTACTTTTTAACGATTTAGAAAAAATTCTACGCAATCTGTCGGATTAGTTCGGAGGTTGTAGGTCATTATGAATAATTTAAATTATCCCTGAAAGGTGACGTTCTACCTGACAGAAACATAAATAGATGTGTCCCTTTTAATTATTATTAGGTAACATAATTGTTTGTTACATTAATTATTTCTGAGATAAATTGAGATTATTATCTATATAATAAAAAACTGCAAAGAAATTTTAAAAGTTGATATATTTTAAACAATAATTAAATTAAGTACCTATAAAAATGTTATCAAAACCTCATCTAAAACTCAAGAGAGTTCCTAAAATAATTATATTTTATGAATTAATTTTTAATAAACATTAACACTTATGCTGTACGTAGATAATTTTTGTAACTTAATTCAGCCGTACTGAAATATACAGAGAATTTCTTATGTTAAATATTTTTTATTTATTTATTTATTTATTTATTTATTTATTTATTTGATTACTACAACCGGCAAAGGAGCGGGCGGTACACTTGATGTAAGGTGTTCACCGCCGCCCATAGCAATTGCAACGTTAGGTAAATATCATCAATTGAAAATTTAGCTAGAGTTAATTTGGAATGTAATATAGAAAACCTTAGCATTAATTTGCCTACACATTAAATATTCTCATAAGTTCAGTACATTATAAATCTACTTGAATAATTAATATCTCATTCTTTTTGTTTCAGTATATTTTTCGTGAAACGTCTGTTATTATAATTACTTTGACTACTGGTTCCTAGAAGTATGAAATAATTTACTTAAATAACAAAGAAAATGATAACGTAATGTCTTCTTTTGTGCTAAGAAACATGGCGAATTTGGGGGCTAATTGATGTTTTTACGAAATAGTATTTTTAGAATTACTTTATAAAAACAGTAATTATTTTAAAAACCTTTTATCGCTTAAAATATACTCCATTAATATAACAAAAAAAAAAGATGTTATACATTATTTTATCTACATTACGGAATTTACTAACCTTTGAAAAACGTTGCATACCGACCAACCTTGAATGCACTGTTTTTTAAAATATTTCATTAGAACAGGACCTAACTATTATTCATACAATATAGATTATTGGATACAGTTGTTATAAACTCATGCTATTATGCATATTATTGATCAAATACATCAATATTTTTGATAACATTAAAAAAAGCCATTAAAAATAAAAAAAATATCACACCGGCCACAAATCCTACAACGCCCAGAAACTGTAATAACTTTGTCGCAAACATTTTCAGCCACGATAAACATGAAATTGTCCTTGAATTTTACCGAAAATCCTTCAAAGAGTTTCTTCACTTAGCCTCCAAACCTTTGTTTTATATTAATATATCACAAAGCTTTGTTATACCTAGGTACCTTAAAATCAAAGTTTTTCTTGATATTTTCGTGTAACGTATCTATAATAACTTTTGAAGAAAGTTCAATAATTGTATTTCGTTATTCTGAAAGAAATACTCTTGATATCGACACCACATAAAGATGTTAGTCTTGTTTGTAATTTCTCTTCGCACGAAAAGGTTAAGGTAACGTGCGTCACTTTATATTACATCTTTTTATTGGTCTCTTACGGGGTAATAGAAAAGCCTTTTTAATAATTAATTAGATAATAATTTATAATCGTAGAGGTAGGAAAATTTAAATATTTTGTTGAGTTTTCCATTAATTATAATAAACATGCCCTAAAATCTTCTACGTAATATTTTACGGATGAATTCGTTGGCGATGTTCGTAGGTACATGCATACTAATTCAGATAGTTTATTCCAAAGTTTAAAAAATGTTGTGTGATTTTATGAAACCACGGTAAAAGTGAAACTGTTCGACGGTTCCGAACACTGCTTTGTGTAGCGCATGTCGCGTGACGGTCGGCTGCCGAGTAGGTACTAGGTATACCTACTCGGCAGCCGCGAAACACGCGACATGCGCTACACAGACCAAAAAGTTTGAGACGATGTAATAAAAGTTTCACTTTAACAATATAAAAAGCTAAAGAACGTCTGTAATATGTAATTCAGTTTGTATTTATACAAATAATAAACCATTTTTCTTAAGCGCCAAGTCACAGTCGAGATTGTCGAATCAGAAACTAAATAAAGCAATGACTGACCGTTTATCCCTTATCTACAATTCATCCATTACGATAAAATATAACCCTTGTCCGCTTAGTTCAGTGCTGTATTAGTGTACTGAATTATTTATACTATGACCCTCATTTGGTTTCCGGAACACGGAATGTTTGACGTGAAGCCCTTTCAGGTAGCTTTTTGTAACGTAATTGCCGTTTACTGTACATGATCTTATATTAACTTTAGTATGCTTATAAAATTTATTTACAAATAAATAATACATGTATTTAATCTGTTTTTCGAGTGGATGCTCGCTGATGCTCGAAATCTCTTATTAAAAATAAAGTCTACGTTAGAAATTGAGCTTACTACTGCAGCATAACTTTTTAATTCGGTACATAAATTCCAGAGATTTTCCTATTTGGAAGTTCAAATGCAATATGTCTCGAGTGTACTAAGATATAAAACAGATGACTATAAAATAATAAAATGAGCACAAAAAAAGAATCTTCTAATTTTACATTTTAATTAATTTGCTTTTATTTTTAACTAGATTTTTTATTTGAGCCTGAACACAATGAACTTTAATTAAAACTTAAGTAATATTCTAAAACTATAAAACTAGGGATAAATTAAGATTTCGTCAAGAGTTTAATAATTTACCAAGCAGTGCACTTCATTACGATTTAAAGCGGTTTTACCCGATTATTTAAACTGACGTTTAAAACTGTTAAGCGTACTTCGACTCTTATCGATAGAGTTTAAACTATTAAGCTATAAACGATTTCATGTAATAATTTTATAAAACCTAGAAGCTTTAGCCTGGTTTATTTGAAATGGTTTTCAGGAAAGTTATATTATTGTCATATTTAAATTAATACCTATAGGTTTAGTTTTAAAAATTAGCGTTACGTTTTTTTAATATTTTACTTTATTTTTTGATATTTAAAATAAATTACAATAGATACTTACAATAGATTAAAAAAGTCCTTATTATATCTCAAATATCACCAAAATATTAACACAGTAATAATATTTAAAAACGAACAGATAAAATACGAAAACAAAAAAGGTAAAAAGGAAAATATTATTCAGTAAACAGCGGTAGTTTTATTTAGCTGTATCAACACATTACTAGATTGGGTTGCCTCTTACTCACATGTATTCTTTGCTTTACCTTTTATTATATGTATCTCCATTTTTCCCAACTTTTCGGTGAATGTTATCTAGTTATTAAGTAAACAAATCTTGTATGGAAACTAAGCTTTAGGTAATCTAAACTGTGCTGTAATGTTATTTTAATACATTTTGTATATTTATTGTTATTCTAGTATATAATATTCTAGTATATAATACTACTAGCTTTCCGCCCGCGGCTTCGCCCGCGTTTTCAAAGAAAACCCGCATAGTTCCCGTTCCCGAGGGATTTCCGCGATAAAACCTATCCTATCTCTCAAGTTGGATCGAACTGCACATGGTGTGCGAATTTTATTATAATCGGTTAAGTGGTTTAGGAGTCCATTGAGGACAAACATTGTGACACGAGATTTATATATATATTAAGATGTTGCTCATATTATTCAATAGTCCTTAGTCTGATGTCATTTTCACATAATAATAGAGATTTTCAATAGGATATTTTTTGTAATACATAATATATTACGACTATTTTCTCAATTATAATATTACCAATAATTTTAACTCAAACTCAAAATAAATAAAAATACCATCAAAATAAAGTCAAATAATTTGGAAAATCCAAAAGTGCACGCCTCATAATTTTTTTT
>CAJQZN010042172.1:52354-82050 GCA_907164685.1 Colias eurytheme | reverse complement strand
TTGATACTGACACCTGGAAGAGTGAAGCTGCTATTATATGGAGTACTTGAATGGATACGTGTGTATGTACGGTTGTTGGTCAGAACTTAAAAAGCAGCCATTAGTATTATCATTGCGATCAATCGGTAATTGTTTTCATCATAAAGATTATAGATATATTGTTCTTTTGGTTATACTTCATACCTTTCAGTGTGTTTACTGTTTAAATATGATTTAGAATTATGATCGATAACAGATACTGCGGTTATTATTTATTTGTATGTATAAGTTAGTAAAACTCTTTATAAATTTTTCTCATTTAATAATGACAATCTTTGCTTAATCTACTCTCTCTTTACAAATATTGTTATAACACATCGCATTTATTTCTCTATTATTTATTGTAGAAACACAGTGTTATGTGATTCTTCAAATTAACAATATAATAAAATTTGTTGCTTTATTTGAGAAAAGTACAGTTATTATCATTTTAAATTTAAATAGTATGAATCAGAGATAGTCAATAGTCATCTCTGATAAGGTGCATCCAATTTAATATTTATCTTTTGCAAAAAAAAAGCTATTATGTATGATTCATAATAAAAATTGAAACATACTATGTACTGATTTAAAAGGTATCTTTAATTATCGATTTATGTAATATATCGCATAAAACAAATAAATAGTTATAAAAAATACATTTGGTTTAAATTTTTTAAATTATTATCTTTTTACTTGGTATAATGTTATAAATAAAGAAATGTAATTGAGTTAGGAACCGTTCTTTAAATAAATCATTTGTTTAAAAATATAAATCGTAAAAGTGATAATTAAAACACAAAAAAGTGAAGTCCCGTGTCCCCGTAGTGGGGGTAAGGGGCAGATGCATTATTCATACATCTGTTTCACTGATCGATTTTCTTTAGGGACAAGTAGGTGATCAGCCTTCTGTGTCCTACCAGACCGAGACATTTTTTTTTCTTCGTCTCCACCGGGAATCGAACCCAAGACCCCTCGGTTCTACGCTCACGCGTCAACCACTGTACCAAGGAGGCGGTCATTTCAATTAAAACACACACATCAGTTAAAACTAGTCTTACAAAATATAAGAATAGAACATTACATTTCGTAATATTATTGATTTTATAGAGGCAGGTCAAGACATGACATGCTTGCGGTTTTGATTATGCAACTAGACTAGAGAATGCTATAAAACAAATTGTTTATCATATTTTATACCTTAATTACATATTTAGAAGTGTTTTTATTAAATGATAGTTCTCCTTAAGCCATACATAAAATACAAACACATATAAAATACAGGAATTAACATAATAATTAATGCTAGCACTTCATCCTGGTTCCGCTCGCTTATTCTTATCCAGGAGATAAACCATTGCTATAATACATTGTATAACTATGATTATTTACCCAACATGTTATTATCTTAATATATATTAATCTCGTGTCACAATGTTTGTCCTCAATGGACTCCTAAACCACTTAACCGATTATAATAAAATTCGCACACCATGTGCAGTTCGATCCAACTTGAGAGATGGTATAGTTTAAACATGTAGGTACCACGGGCGAAGCCGGGGCGGACCACTAGTACTTTATAAACTACTACACCCCACTAAATCACATACAAAACAATCAATTACATTGCTACATATCACCAATCATTTAATTTATTTTATATTTCCCTATCCCAATTTGGAAATCACAAAACATTTCCACACCAACTACAATATATATAAAATAATCTCACCTGTCCGTTACTCTGCACCTCAATCTTGTACCCCGGTGGCAGGAACGTATTGAAGCCCACAATCAGCTCGGGATGGCCCTTGAACAGGTTCGATACCCGCGTGATCACGCCCGGCGTGTCTATACTGTAAGGAGAACTATTTTACATACAACGTTTTAATATTACCGTTTAATTTTTGGAGTTTAGTGTAATTCAGTGATAGAATAATGCAGCCATAATGGTTTTCATTTGTTTCAAACGGTAATTTGTTTCATCATGTACAACTTATATCTTAAACCAGCTATACACGTATTTGCAGGAGGGGTAATATTGGAGTTGCACATTAAATTGGCTCCTTAATTGTCATGTGTATAGGCGAGCAATTTAGAGAACAGCTGAAATTGCTCCGACCGCCGTGCAACCGAGATTGTTCCAATATTGCCCCTGCGACAGGTAAGTGAGTAGACGGCTTTATACTACTAATTTACATAATAATATACATTTCTTGTGTTACTATTTAACTATAAAAAGCTTGACTATGTTGATGAAATCTTTTATAAGTAATTTCAACCTGATTGATGTTTAAGAAAAAAAAATAATAGCAAATAGAAAGATGTACAACACTAAATTCATTGAAAGATGTAAAACACTAAATTTTCACAATATTACTAGTAGTAATATTGTGAAGAAAATAAGAATATTATTGCAATATTAAAGCAAATAAAAAAAAAACGAATATTAATGCATATCTTTGCATATCTAATAGTTTAATTTAGAACCAGTGATAAGGCGTTTTATGTGTCACATTCCACAATATATAACTAAAGACTTAGTATAGAGATTTTATAAAAAAACTTCGGAAGTTGCAAATAAAATAGATTTTTTTTATTATTTATAATTAATTGATACACTGTCTCGTTGTCCACCAGGTTCTCTGGAAGAGATCGCCGTTTGAGCGATAAGACCGTCTGTTGTGCTCTTTAATTTATTGTTTATTCTCATTTGTCTATGGTGCACAATAAATAATTTTTGTTCAATCAATAAATACTCACGTCTGACTCTTAAACTCCTTCATGATGTCCAGAAAGTCGTTATACACTTGGGGTTGCGTGTTGAACTTGTATTTCACTTGGTCGAGATAAGATAGTGCGTCTTCCACTTTGAGCCTTTGGAAGGAAGCCCCACCTGCTGGTGGGTTTGGGGATTGTCTTCCGCCAAGTGGCAGTCCGGTTTGCTGGGATACCAGCTAGAAGGGAATATTTATTAAAATTGAGGTATAGTTTTCATTGCAAGATGCTTGGGGGATTCATTTTTGAAATTAAAACTTCTTTAGTGCATTGAAATGTCAACAATTTAGGCAGGGGAACGTAGTAAGGGATCGCGTCATCAATATGCTTCTAAATTTCAAAGTCGAACATTTTAAGTTATAAGTGTATATTTCTCTCTATACATATATGGTTATGTATAATTAATTATAATTGAGGTCTACTCAATTCATATCATCGTATAGCAAAATTTAAAAATATCAAACCATCTCAAAGCCTTAAATTTTCCTAAACTATGATAGCAATCGTATGATATCAAAGAATATATTTTGTTTTAAAAAGTATCATTCAAAAATATGTGCTTTCCAAGTCACATACACTCGGTTTCTCAGACATTATCACTACAGAAGATAATATTTTCCTCTCATTTATATGTATTTCACTGCGCATGTACCGACTTCTTACGTGTATCGTATGAACGCCGGTAGCTAGTGATTGTATGTAGCCACGTTGCCTTGTTTACTATAAGTACGGTACGCGTAGCTTGCGTATTGTAGGAGATATAAGTGGATTTTATTTTTAATGTGAAATTAACTTATTATAAATAATTATGTGACTATAAAATTCTCGAGAATTACATGCGTATTCTAATGTGACGTTATTTTCAGTTTCTCTGATTAATAGAATATTTTATATCTTGCACTTTTTAATTATTATAGAAAGAAGAATTCATACGTTATACTTTACTCGTAAAATATTTCTCAGCCATAAACATACCTCATTAATTTTCAAATTACACATTACAATTACATTACACATTATTCTGCGCCTTGACTCGAACGCTATCTAAATTTATAGTAACCTACCCTTCCCATATCACACACTATCCCCCCCCCCCCCTTAAAAAAATCACCTAAAAACAATATAATAAAATTTTAATTTTTTGTTAGTTTTTTATTTTAACTCACCTTAACCCTCGGCGGCACTTGCGGCTGTTTCGGCGGCGCATACTGCACCGCGTTCGCCTTCAGATAGTTGATGACTTGCGGCGCGCCCGCGCGGGGCGGCCCGCGGCCGAAACCGCCGCCCACTGAGAGCATTGCTGTTGCACCTATACATACATATTGTTAGACGTAACTTCTGATTTGATATTTATGTGGATGAATAGTTGTCAATTTAGTTGTCAGTGTTTCCAGTCCGAACATGTTTAGCTTCCACATATTTCTTCCATTAACAAATTATTCACAAGACTCAAATTCATAAGACGAAATCTTATGTACGTGTTCGGTGTTCAAGCAATAAATAATTGTATTTGAATTTTAATCACGTACATAGTAAAAGATAGTCAAAATATGTGCGAGTGTCGTAAAAACTTTAATAAATATTAACACCTTATTTCGTTAATGTCTCGATTATGGATCATTAGAAAACTCTGCCTATTATATGCTTGGGTAAAGTTTTTCTTCGGACAATTTAAAATAAATAAATCTTTACTTGCTCAAATGTGGTCCACAAGTTATTACTTTGTGGAAAGTACAGCACATTCGCCAGTTATACTGGCATGCAAACATAATTTCACAGCTCCGCATAATCAGAAAAAAAAAAAACAATTTTATTACATAAACATTATTATAGTTAAGTTTAATTACTTATTTATTATTATTTATTATACATGTTAATATGTATGTTTATAATCCAAAAGGTCCCTTACATTATAAAAATTTTTGCTTTTTTTTTATAATGTAAGGGAGGGAACCTTTTGGAGGTGTGTTGTGAGTCTAGTTGTTTATTGTACGTGAATGGATGATTTTATGCCAGTAATTTTGTTATTTCCTTCAGTGAAACAGATGAACTAAACTTAATCGATCATTTAATATCTTAGCTTTTCAAAAAAGGCCTTGTAAAATAAATTGCAAGAGTTATATTCAGCCATTCAATGAAACAGCTAGGCAAATGATTTAGATCCATAAAATTTAATTACTTACTCCCAAGCTACAAAATTACCAGTGAAACAGCTCTTATACATAGATGAATAAGAAAGCACGGCCACGGTAATAATTTATGCTGTACATAATCTATATTCATTACTAAGCAAGAAAACTTGTTGTCGTAAATGCTTTCAAGAATATTTGTCAATAGAAATCAGATTATAAGTATTCATTCGAAATATTCCAATAAGAATATATAAAAAATATTGTATTGTCTAGTTCAAGTCTCATTAAAAAATATTTTATTTAATTATAATTAAAACAATAAAATACAAATGAACTTACCTAAAATCTGAGGTTGGGCCGATTGGGCCAAAGTATGCATGTTACTTGCACCCGCCTGTTGTATCTATAACAAAAAGAAAGTTGCGAATTAATATTCAAATTTCTAAATATGTAGATAGTTGGTAGATATACTAGTGTGTATATGTACCTATACTAGCTGTGTCACGCGTTTCCACTCGGATAAAAGCAAATGTAGCTATATATCGTACATAAATTATATCACTGCCAAGTATCATCAAAATTAGTTGAGTAACTTTCGCATATTAGAGTACCAAACATACATCCATACAAACTTTCGCGTTTATAATATTAGTAGGAAGAGAAGTAGGATCTGTTTTAACATTTTCGGCACGCCATAGCCCACTAGAGTGTGACGCTTCCAATGCTAATTTGCTTTATCCCTTTGTACGCAGTTGTCACACTTATTGCAAGTGAGCAACGGGATTGAGGGAATAGATAGAAAATACATGTTCTCTTTCACATTTTTTATCCATAATATGATAATGGTTAACAAAATTCCTTCTCTTGTCTTTTAACTCTTTGTTATAGATTCTTAAAAATGAAAATTACAATTTGAATAATTTTACAAATGAAACCAAACCTTGGCAGTATATTTAGCGCGTACAATATATATTATGTATATGTAGATGCACCTTGGGCAATTTATTATTACATTGTGATCTTAAATAACAAATCTATGCTAAATATCTTTCACATTACAACGGCTATATAACTTTATAATAAATATCCCAAGCATCAATGCCCTATAGTACTATACAAATTTACATTAGGTACATGATTATCTATACAAAAACGATTGACCTCGCTATATCAGCTACCAAAAGCTTTATACGCATTTATTGCCCATTACGCAGACAAGTAGTCACCCAGCGAATCGATAAACTGTATGTATGTACACATATACCTCAGTTTTCGAGAATTTAAAACGCACTTCGCAGCGACCTTGTACTCGCGTCGCTACAACGATCACGCCGCGCGAGTTGTAAACAAACAAGGTAAAACCGACGCTTGATGCAAAGGTTAAATCTTTGTTATTGATCACGGCATCTGTAGTGATTATTTAGATTGCCTCTTAGTACTCTATGATATGATTATTCATAACGGAGCGGTAAATTAGCAGTACAGCTGCTGCATTTTAAATCAGTAACGTACCTAATGAAGAAAGTCGAATTTCTCCGTATTACGTTTATGATAGAATCCGTTATACGTAGGTACTGACTTATTGTTTCAAAATCAGTATAAAATGTAGACAATGAAACAGCCTAAATAGTAGACAGATACGACTATCGTAAAAAAATCTAAGACATTATAAACAAAAATAATAAACAAAAACCCTTCGCAGATCTTTTGATGCGCGATCGTAAACCATAAACTATAAAGAATAGCTAGAACACCGCGTGCCAACTGTGATTCAGCTCTCGTTTAGAAATAGACCGACTGAATAGGATTTTTATAAATACATATACCTTCCGTGTATTTGCAGTTACCGCGCTTCCATAGACGCAGTAGCAGAGGTCTTGAGTTCAACCAGTGTGCGTGCATATATGTGTTTAGCAATCGATATTAGTGGGGTAGGGCCGGATCTTGAATATGTATAATATGCGTAATATGTAGTCGTATATGTCACTATGAGCAGTATTGATTTTTATAAGTTAGGTCGTAGGACTCATGAATTTAACTCGTTATAAATATCATATTTTCTACTTTAAAATCTATTTCAATATTTACGTGTTTACAATAATGTTAAATTAACATGACGGTTGTGATAATAATAAACAAATTAGTGGAAATTTTAATAAGTAGGTCATTTCGTTCATTACGTATAGGTACCTATAAACAGCGGCAGCTCCACCATATCCCATAACCCAGAACCATACGTCTACATTCACGTTTTTAATTAATTAAGGTATATTTGCGTCAATTGCTAAACTGATGGTCCCAGTAACATTGTAGGCTATATATTTTGTTTATGCCGCTGTTTACATGAGTAGACGTGAGCGTATGTGATAACGGGCGATAACCTAGTGTTTACTGGTCTTATCGTCGTGATAAGTTCATAGGTAATTATGTACTGCTTGACAAGTTTCTCTGGTAATGCATATTATGCACGATGCACTGATGTGAAGTTTGAGGCAATGTTTTACGTTTATATTTATGGTCGTCTTTGTCTCTTTAGTCTATTGATAAGACGATACTACACACTGTTTAATAATACACTTTGATATCCATACTAATATTTTAAATGCGAAAGTAACTCTGTCTGTCTGTCTGTTACTCAATCACGCCTAAACTACTGAACCAATTTGCATGAAATTTGGTATGGAGATATTTTGATACCCGAGAAAGGACATAGGCTACCTTTTATTGCGAAATATGTACCACGGGCGAAGCCGGGGCGGACCTCTAGTTCTTTATAATTCTTTGCAAGACTATTTTAATATAAAAATTAAACCAGATTGTATTATTTAGTAATGTACACGAAGATGCATATCAATATAAAAAAATACGTCTTAAATTATCCGGGAGGCATGTGAATTAGCACAACTGTTAAATTTAAACATTGATTAAATCTCGTATAAAATGTCCTTATATCTTAAGATGATACCTACATTTTATAAGATATGAAACCTATATTTTAACCAAACCGGCTGTATAAGATAGCTATTGAAATATACTACACTTGGATAATGATTCGCATCCTTTGGCACGCAATCAAGCCAGTTGAATGACACCGCAGCAAGGCAAGGATCCTTTCGTAACAATGTAAATTATCCGGTAGCTCTTATTATAAGGCGAGATCACGAGCGTAGCACATCGCATCGTAGCCTGTATTATTTCGGCGCCGCGGCCGTATACTAGATGTGCAGTGCGGTTTTATCCGTATTTCTATAAAAAAGTGAAGTCCCATGTCGCAAACTCAAATTCAAACAAGTAGGTGATCAGCCATCTGTGTCCTGCCAGACCGAGACATTTTTTTTTCTTCGTCTCCACCGGGAATCGAACCCAGGACCCCTCGGTGTTACACTCACGCGTCAACTACTGTACCAAGGAGGCGGTCAAATTAGTATTTCTATAGCTCATGTAATAATCTGACTGACCTATATTGCTGTAAAGTTTCCAAATCCGTCGAGTAGTTTTTTTGTGAAAGAAGAATCTATATTTTCTATAGTATAATGACCGTCAGCCGTTAGCATTTTTTACACGCTTTATATTAGCTTCACCTGTATGTTTGTTTGTTTGTAACCGACTTCTTTTGGGGCGATTTTGACCCACTTTAAACGGCCAGATTTCGTTCAAACTTTGTAGATTTATTGAGGACCGATGACAATACACTAATTTGATAAAATTTTCTATTTTTTAGTTCGGTTTTCTATGAAAAGCGTGTTTTTTAGTTTTTTTAAACTATTATTATTATTCATCATAATCATCAAATATTGTTTCCACCGTTACATTCTATGTGAGTTCAACCCCCGTACTATGTCTTGAAGCAGATTATTTCCAGTGTGGAAAAAAGACAGCACTATATAGGTCGGCTAGCGCCAACACTTGCTCACACTGGGATTTATACTGCTATAAGACATCACAGTAACCCCTCAGATCGTCCCTAACCATACATTTTTTATAAATACTAGAAGTATAACTTGCTGTGCCACATTTACTATAATTCTAAAACCAACATTAATTAATACAGATGCCAAAAATCGTGCTAACGAGAATGCTGCATATTTGTGAAAGTCAGTACGAAATGGAATTTACATAAGGCAATAAACTTGATGACTATTAGTTTACAATTTTAAAGTGCATTTTGTTGTATATTAACCAAAAGAGAAATAAGTAATACATCAAAGCATTGTCATTAACAAGAAATGACTTATCTTTCAGGGGAATGGATATCACAATCCTTATCTTGGATATTCCTTGCCTATGGTTAATAATGAATTTCAGTTTTTATCACTTATGCAGTTAGAAATTGAAAATCTCTTATGTTTTTATTTTCTTGTTTATTTTGTAAGGGTAATAAGTATATAGTATTATTTCTTTCTAATCCATAAGATTCAACTAAATTTTCCAGTAACTTGTTCCTTGAATAATAGTAATAAATAATAAATAAATAATAAATATTATAGGACATTATTACACAAATCGACCTAGTCCCACAGTAAGCTCAATTAAGGCTTGTGTTGTGGGTACTAGGCGACGATAAATATAATATAATATAATATCTAATAAATACATATATAGATAATAACACCCAGACCCAAGAACAAATAATTGAGTTCATCACACAAATATTTGCCCTGACCGGGGATCGAACCCGGGACCGTTGAATCTCCAAAGGTTTATACTTTTCAGTTTAAGATATGATATGAACCCTGCATTTTGTTGTTTATAAAACATTTAAAATCTATTTCATTCATTTCTTGGCATAATTACATGCACAATATACAATTTATTAAATCATACCTTACCTACTTTGGGAAAGTAATAACAGGAAAATGGAGATAATAAACGTAAACTATGACTAAACCAGACAGCCACGCCTACTCATTGCCTATACAAAGACATAAACATTGCATATTTTAATTTGTAAATAGAAGGTTAGATAAGAAATCAACTTAATAGTTAAATTTATATCAAGAATGAAAGAAAACATGATAAAAATTCTATAAGGCCGCCTTTCCATCTGCAAGAAAACTTGCGCAAGAAATGTCCGACAGTCTGTCTGACAGCAGCTTGCAAGTCTACTTGCAGGTGGAAACGCGGAATTAGACTTGCAAGATATTGTCAGACAGACTGTCGGACATTTGCGCAAGTTTTTTTGCAGATGAAAAGGCGGCCTAAGAATCAGAATGAGCGTCACTACAGAATGACAAATAAATTCCCGAAACAGTTACTGGGGATTTTCTATTATGTACATACAATCTTAAAAAACATTGTGTATAATATATTTTGAAATGAAATTTTATATGTGTACTATATAAAAGTTGTGATGAATCCTACTAATAATCGATCTATATACCATATTTCATAGAGGTCTATTTATTTATTGGACTACACAGAGATTATTTATTTATTTAATGTTGTTGTAACTTTGACAAATATTTAACAGTTGTTATGCAAATCTAAGTGCAGATAAAAACGGCAAACCCAAAATTCATGAATATTCGTTCATGCCATTTGTTTTGTATGTAAACTATAAAAAATATATGGGTTCAAAACCATCTAGTATACAATTAAAAAGTACAATAATTTGATAATTAGTTTTATAGCATTCAAATGCTTTATGAATGTGTAATTTTAACTATAATTAGAAAAAAAACCTCTAGAGCAATAATATTAGAATATATCTTGTACCTGTGCGGGACTCTGCGACATCGGCGTCGGCTCATCAGGCCCGAGCCTGGGACCCGTGCGTTTCATCATCGCGACGATCACACCATCACACGTTCACCTGGAATATGTTATTGTATTATAAGTTTGTTTTTGTGATTAAAATATTGTTCTTCTAATCTATAGACTATTATAGAGCTGAAGAGTTTGTTTGAACACGCTAATCTCGTTAACTACTGGTACGATTTAAAAATTCTTTCGGTGTTAGATAGTCCATTCATCAAGGAAGGCTATAGGCTATATATCATCTAGCTAAGACTAACAGGAGCGGAGTACTGTGGGTTAAAGCGCAGAGCACAGATAGTTCAATATGTTCATTGTTAGAAAAATATTGTTGTATATGTTTCGGACAGCGCAAGTTAAGTATGCTGTATGTCTGCTGTTGTATTGGAAAGAAATTGCTTCACCTTCTTTAATTTTCTCAGGATTAAGATTTTAAAAAGGGAGAATAAAACATCTTAGAAAATTTTACAATAAGAATATCTTGAATATTCAATACTAAAAATGTTGTAAAAGTATTATTTGTATTAGACTTCATTATATTGATTAACACACAACAAATTGGCATCTAATTATGGAAATATTATGACTAAGAAAAAACGTTATAATAAACATTTTTCTGACAACTGTACAATAATATTACTTAATTTCCCAAACTTATCTTTAATTTACACACATATCATTCTGCCTATCTGATTATTTTGATATCTAAATAGCCCTTTTAATAATATCAACAAATACATAACTACTAACATGATATAAATACAAAAAAGTGTTTAATTCTGCCAAGATCTTCATCAAATAGACTAATAATTTATTATTATGATGACATTTTATTTCAACGGTGAATTATGAAAAATTGTTATGTTGATATAATGATGTTCTGTTTGTCATAATATGAATAGATGAAAAGAAAATGAGTACAATAGTTATTTATTATTAAACTGCCATTCTAATTTATTTTCAGTAAAATTAACATCACTAATTATACAATTAAGCCTTTAGAAATGCATGCAATTAAACAAATTGTGTAGGTATATTTTGCATTGAATTATTTCATATTTAATAGTTTACAAAATTAAATGAATGCAATTGGTTTAAGAATAAAGAGCTCTATTGTAAGGACAAAGGGCACTCTTAAATAAATAATACTGTGTCAGAAGAAAAGAAAACATTATAATGTTAACAATAACATGAAAATTTGGAATGAATAATTAACGATATATATTCTGCAGTTACAATTGGGTGTTTTAACATTTTCGGCACGCCATAGCCCACTAGAGTGTGACGCTTCCAATGCTAATTTGCTATATCCCTCTGTACGCAGTTGTCACACTTATTGCAAGCGAGCAACGGGATTGAGGGAATCTTTAAAAGTATCCTTAAAAACAATTAAAATTATGTTTTTAATCCACCATTTATGTCACCTTAACCTTTATATTTTAATATCTGACAGTGTTTTTTTTAGAATTTCAGCTAAAGCTAGATATTTTAACATTAGCATCATTATTGTTTTTAGTAAATGTTAAGTATAATAAAATTACTAAATGATGGTAGGTACTGCGAAATATAATTTTTCGAATATTAATTTAAACATCAAATTATTGAGACAATTTAATAACTCCAGAGGGTTTATAAAGAAAAATTTATCATTTATAAATATTTCACAGAATGAAAGATAATATTATGTTAGAAAAACTAAATAAGCATTAAAATTTGATATGTTACAATTGCTTACTATGAGCATGGGTTTACACAATCAAATGCTGATTAACGATATTGTTACAGTGTCAAGTACCAAAAGAAAGGTTATGATGTAGTTTTTAATTACATGCCTTCCTGTTCTAATAATTATTTGTTTTTACTTACTACTAAAAATAGTCTTCTATCTTATTGATTTAAGTCAGTGGAATAATAGCAAACTATGAGTAGATTGATTTCGAAATTTAAAGTTTTCAATAAATACTAAAACATCATGTCTATTAACCATGTGGATGACTCTGGATAATATATAATAAAATAAAAAATTATATCTATAAACTTACAGCTGACGATTAACGGTTTTTTTGTTAATAAGGTTAAAACATTACAGAGACGTGTGAAGTGCCCATGTGACACTTAAGTTTTTAGGTTATCAGGTTAAGTTCCTTTGTTTGATCGATGCCATTTGTTTTAAATGAATTATAAGTCATGTTATTTAATTGTAATTAATGTAATCATTTAAATAAATGTAATTTAGACCAATGAGATAGTTTCGCGTCATCAATACACAAGTAATCAGTATACTAAGAACAGCATCAAGATTACGTAACCATAACACTTACTTTATTTAATATTTTCTTAACAAATTCTAAACACTGCCACAACTTATTTATTGAATATCCCTCGCGGTGACGTCATCGCACTTTGTAATGCGTGGGACGGTCTATATAAAGTATGAAAACGTGACGTTTATCAACGCATGGTACAAGAAGCTCAGTAGCTTACAAACAAATTACGCAACGAAATATCGAAATCTATGAAGGCGTGTTCGAAAGTCAAGCTGCTTCGAAATTCCAAATGGCTAGCTCGCTCCACTCGCACAGGTTTATTCGAAAACCGGTCTCAAATGAAGGCGATGACACAAACTCACACTTATTTATAGCGGAAAACGTATACAAATCGATATCAGACCGGCTATATGCACAATTTCAACGGAAAGAAAAGCAAAATGCGATAGCTCACGTAATGGCTGGTTCACACTTTGATTAGTGTGAGTGCAGGTGATTAGTGCGAGTGCAGGTGTGTAGTGCGAGTAGTGTCCAATTGACTGCGAGTGCAGGTGATTAGTGCGAGTGCAGGTGTGTAGTGCGAGTAGTGTCCAATTGACTGCGAGTGCAGGTGATTAGTGCGAGTGCAGGCACGCTGCGAGTGAGGGGGAAGGGAGGGCGCGCGGGACGTGGCTACTCGCAGTCCACTCGCAAAAAAATAGAACACGCTTCTATTCACTTTACTACACAGCCTACTAAACACTCGCACTAAACAGTCGCTGTCCACACGTAGTACTACTCATCACCTGCACTCGCACTAATCAAAGTGTGAACCAGCCATTACTTTCAACGCCACGAAAAAAACTGTTCAGCGAGCACTGAGTAGTGAGCACAAAACAAATGACACAACAATAATGACATATCCCGCCTTTTTTACGGACGCGTTCTGCCTTTAGATATTGCGGCGTTCACGTTTTAAGTTTTTTCAAGGTAGAAGTCTCACAAGAAAATATTTTTATTTCCACAATGAATCATAGTCATTGGAAGTTGAATTTGATTTTCTGTAATTGTCTTACAGAATAAAGCGGTAAGGTCCGGTTTCCATTGGGTCGAAGGAAACGGGGACGGCGCGGCAGTATTCGTCACCGATGTAGAAAATGGCGATTAAATACCAACAATTACATCGCGCGCATAAACGCAATATAGCATATTTATGGAATTTTAGACACGATGCATATCGATATTAATGAGATGTGAGCACATAAGTAGGTACTTATCTGAACATAATAGATAACGTTGTAAAGCTGTTTCGAAAAATAACTTATTTCACATACCGTTGAATATAACTCGAACCAGCGATGAAATCTTGAATATAGGCTTTCAGTATTTTCTTATAACTCAAAAAACTCTTGTATGACAATGATTTGTGATAATAACGCGTCACGACACGCTCCTTGCGAGCACATTCGTGCGCCTCCAAATAGCGCAACGGCGCAACTTTTTCGAGCGCGGCGTCAACACGGTCAGGTGGGCGAGGTTGCGACACTGCCATAATGCTATCTCACTCGTGCTCCACTTCCTCTCTTCAACGATAAGCTGTCTCGCTCACACTCGCACAAAAAGTGGACCAGATAACCAGGGAAACGAGCGGAGCCCTCCGCGCACGAACGTCGCGCACCAAGCTGCGCGCCCGACTGACTTGTGGCTCAGCGCCTCCACGCAACCCAGTGGTGGCCTGCCTACAACCGAGTAATCGAACCTGGAGCGCAGGACGATGCGGCAACGTCGCGCAAAATAATAACGAGCGAAACGAACTGACGTGATACGAAATGCCACGACCGACGAATCACCACGAAGTTGGTAGACCAAAACAAATCTCCTTTCTCCTTATCCAAAATTATACAGTATTGAATAGAGGCGGTACATTTTAGGTTTCCCGCCAAAACGTCTTAAAATAAAGGCAAATAAATAATATTATTCAGATGCAGCGATTTGTGAGCTTGTGATAAAAGTATGTAGTGGGCGACAGTTATTGAGCTCAGGAGAGGTTGCCTTGACAACAGAAAGTTATCGAGGGGAATAATGAGAAAATAGTAGCGTGGTTAAAAAACCTCTTACAATGAACTACAATCAATCAAATCACAAGTACCAAGATAACAGTCAATTCTTGAAACACCGCACCATATTGGATACATTTTTGTCAAAATAGTGAAGAGCAATGAAATTTCTATCCATTTTTATATACGAAATGAGATGCTTTATCAACGTTGTTAGCAGGCAGAATGTAATTCTGCAACCAATTTTGGTATATTTGTTACATGGTGGGACATTTCGTCTACAGGCAGTTAAATATATTAAGGTCACAGTTTCAGATTAAATAAGTTGAATCTGCAAATAAGAACCTTGCAAATGAAGGTCGGTACAAACTCGGTCAATCAATTTCCATAACAGCGTAACAGTTTGAGGAAAATAAAAGAAATAGTCGAGGAAATTAATTTATTAATATGGGTAGATAAATATCACTAGCTTCAAGGATACTGCAGACTGTGGCTACGGGACTAGGTAGGTGATGCAGCTTCTTTTTTTCATTTTTTTTATTGAGTAGGCAGTCCTCGAGGCAGTCACTGCTAATAGCACCACGGGTAATAAAACATATTGTGTACATGACAGATGTAAAAATTTTATTAATTCATAGAGAAGATATTATAAAACATTTTTAAGAACATTTTAATTAGAAAAAAGAACAATATCGAATATCGATTTTTATTATATAAATTAATATGGTAGTCTTGAATAATCTATCCTCATAGTATGAGGATACAGAAGATTGCTAGGTACCATTAATTAAAGAAAAAATCTAGAAAAGCAACAATTTGTTTTATTGAAAGCAATTATTTAACTAAAGACTAAACTACATTGTCTATACTACGTCATCTACTTATAAAACATACGTATAATTTTAAGAAAATATTTTTTTTTTTCAAAAAATGGAATCCACGGTGCTTATGAAGACGAATGAGGCCATTTAAAATGTTCTAAAAGCGAATTAGAAAATGCAATTTTAAGGCTTATGTAATTTTAACAAAGACAAATAAACAAAATTCTAACACCTATTCGTAGCACAAAATTCAGAATGAGGCGCAATTTTTAATTTTGTCTACTTATCAGTACTTTAACCCATCCAAGACAAAATATCCAGATAGGTACGTCAGAACTCAATATTTCATTGTTTCGAAGAAGTAATCTAATTAATAAAAAACTTGAAGTAATTTCGTTGTAACATACCAAACATACGCAGTAGTGTAATTAAATTCTTGTTTGTGTATCATATGCATGTGTGTGTGATTTGGTTACATCTATAGGTAGTCATACTTTCGTCTTTCAACAATGTAGTTAGCACACTGATTACTGTGTACAAATAAAACTAGGTACGCTATTTGGTTGTTATTGTGTGGAATAACACAACGATATGTAGGTACTTTGAAAGAATTGGATTGTACTAATTTTGAAAATCGTATTTCGATTTTGGATTGGAATTATCACGATTCACGCGTAAATTAATTCACTATACTGTACGATACGAACGAATCGGTCAGCCTTGAAAATTCTTATCGGATGGAACAAGTGATTGGGTTTACATCAGCGCGACGTTGCCAGCGTTACGTGCTTGCTACTGCGTCTTAATTTTACGATCGCGGCCGCCATCTTGTTTTCATTATCAGCTGCAACCTCATGATCATGATGATTTATATAATTTACTATGTTCCGTTCTAAATTGCTTCAATTATGCTAACTGACCCCTATAGTGTAGTTTTGAATCATATTCTGTATCTTTCTTTTAGAAAATATTCATCTAATGTATGACGTATTACGTAACACCTGAAAAGAAAGCATTTTCGCATACGATGTTTCATTTACCGTAGGTTTATACTGCATAGAACAATGTCCTGATACTAGATATGGATATGCAAGCGACATGTACTGGCCATAGATTTACGATCGCTAGACATATCCATACCTAGACAAGTGCCGGCGCAATATTCTCCAAGATACGTACATTGAGGTCGGGCACCGGCTTGCGAGGCACACACCCCGCGTTTCCAGAGCACCATTCGGGCCGACCAACAACCAGATAATTCACAAATACGGACATTTTAACAAGAATACCACGGTATCGATCACGCACAGGCGCCATTTTGAACCTACACTGAACGCACAGTGGCGCTGTTGCCACGTCGCTGCGTTTCCAATCCGCGCTTCTATTTCGGGTTTACGCCTCCCCCCCGCGCAGCCGTGACGCTCCGCAAACAGAACCGACAAGTCGACAAAACATTCATAACCATCGCCTACTCCGAGCCACCTATACGATGTATAAATACAAAATCTAGTCGGCCGCAAACGAACAAAGCGAGCGACGCTGTTGCGTCTTATATGATAAGATAGTACATATAATGTAAAATATAGATAGATGCTAGTTGTGAGCGTGATACATCGCGCCGGCTTTCACCAGAGCGGGGTGAGGCACGGCCGCGCAGGACATATGCCATTGGCCACCGCAGAGATCGATAGACAAACAGCGACGAGGACGCCGACCTACATAGCATACCCCGCCTTGCACCACTAGGCATAAAGGCTGGATTACGTCGGCGCGCACTATAAACAAACTACCGCACGACCACACTGACGTATTCTTTGTAGATACACACGAACACAGCTATATGAAAACGACGCGGGGAACGGCAGCGAGCGACCCGAGCGACGAATGTATATCATTATGTATTATGGCACTTTTCTAGAGTCGAAATTCCTATACCCCGGCGCACCCAACGCTCTTCGACGAAGGACAAAGGGCCGATTTCACACAAAAAACAAAGGGAAACGCCGGTCGGATTAGACACTTGCTTGTTTACGATGATTGAACTTTTTTACACAATTTAATTAGACATCGCGTTGCCAAGTTGTCGACGAGAGCGCGCGGTCTATCATTATGAAATTACGTTTTTTACTAAACTCGTAACGTGAACTGTATCTTGAACGTATCCATATGATATTCATATGAATTATGATACGAAATATGTTTTAAATTTATCAACGTATGTTAGATGCAAATATGGTAGATATCAATTTAGAACAATATGGTCTTAAAATCATGTTTTTCCTACATAATATGACTAAATACAACTAAAACAGCAATGGAAATGTATTTTTTATGTAATTAAAAGCAGATAATAGTAAAAGATGCAGCTTGTCAATTGAGCACTTACCTGTATTTTTAATCGAAATCGATTATTTTCTTCACAAATTTCACGGGAACTTCACTTCTTGATGTATTTAACAAATGGATTATGGTATTTTAAGGTTCTGAGAAGATTTAAAGTGCACAAAAAATATATGCATTCCGTCAAACGTACGTCTTCCGCGCATAGAGACCGAATGCGAACTGTTCTGTTGGTTTAGTTTGGGTCGGTTGATGGTGGAGGGAGGCGGGCGGAAAACCGGAGAACGGGTGAACTAGGGAGCTATTGAATATGGACAATACTTATCGCTTGCCTATTTTCATAAAATCTGTTATTATACAGAGAATAAAATCGATTTATATTATTAAAGTTTACGTTAAAATAAGTTTTTTTCCTTTTGCTATAGAATAATGAAATTCTAATTGCTAGTTTTTATTTTGACATCCGTTTTGTATTTGATTGATGGTTGCCTTGTTTTGTATAGTTCACACTTCACACTTTGTGATTCATGTGACGTTGCTACAAGCATGTTGATGTTGATGCATGCCCATCGTTAAAATATTTCTTTGAATATGTTTGTAAATTTGTACTGAGGTTTGTACCAACCACATAATAACTATCAAGTCCTAAGATCAACCTAAGATCAAGTCATGCTTACTGTGTTATTTCAAAAGTCGATTTTATAACTATCGATAAATTTATAGGAAAAAAAATAAGTAGATAATGCGATTTTATACCTATATAAGCTGAATAGAAAGTTTAGACTTTAATAAGTCAATAAGTCAATAGGCATGACGAAAGATTTTGAAATCCTCTTCCATAATGTGTGTATACGTTTACTATACAAGAAAAACCCTATATTTCGGTAATATACTTAAATTTAACGAAGATAAAAGCCATTTTCCAAAAAATATTTATTATCTGTGCCAAAACAGCTCGCAGGTGTCATGGCGTAGGAGTGACGTCACATTTTGGTAAATACGTAATTATTTGTACGCATTGCGAAGAAAATTAAAAAAATATTTATTTAATATGTGTTATAGAAACGAATTTCAAAGTTTATAAGTGGTGTGCAGTATTACAGTGTGAATCCACATAAAAATAATGCTCAAAAATGTGTTAGTAATTATTTTAAGCGAGAAAATAATAAGAAATGATTGTATAAAGTTGGCGCGGAGAACCCCGACCCATGTATTCGTGAATTCGCAATTATATTTCTATTCTGAGTCGATAAATCATACGTGAAACAATAGAAAATAAATAAAAATGCGTATTCTCAACATATTCATAACAACAAAAAACATCTGATTTGAGTTGTTTACTTAAGCTTGACGTCACGCGTGTTTTAGTCAAAATGGCCAACTGCAGTATTTCAATGTTTTATTTTATTGATAATCTCATTAATCTTAATGTTTTTAACTAAGATTTCTAAGTCAATATATGTAATTTATCTATTATACATTTTCCCTTAAAAACACTAATATAGGTAAACCAGAATCTGATGGCAATTAGGGAAATCAAAATTTTGAGTGTACAACCCTAGGGAAAATGGACTGAACGATTTTGATACTGCGTATTTTTTATTTTGTCCTCAATATCATTAGTCACATTAAACAAGTGGATAATACTGTATTTAATAATGAGATATCCACGTAATATTATGTAGGTACTTATTACATGTATTACTTTTCTAAAGGTAATACATAATATTATGTATTTACACATACCTATATTTGAATATATGTATATCATTATGGCATGTGAAAATATGGATGTAATGATAATGCAGATCAAAACTTATTTACTATATTAATTAACGATTGTTTATAATTTTTTATAAAATAAAACAATAATAAAAAAAAATGTTGTGTGGTTTTATGAAACCACGGTAAAAGTGAAACTTATCGTACGGTTCCGAACACTGCTTTATACCTACTCGGCAGCCGACCGTCACGCGACATGCGCTACACAGACCAAAAAGTTTGAGACGACGTAATAAAAGTTTCACTTTAATAAAATCATGTTTATTTTCGTAAGTATTAACACATTATAAAATTGACTTGTACACCTTGGACTTGACAAATAGCCGAATTGGAAACTCCGATAATAAGTTTTGATAAAATTATATTTTAATCAACAAACAATATTATAGTTACCTATTTATAACATTTTTAATTTAAAGTATCAAAACGGGTAAGTCCAACTAAGCAATAAAATCTTTCACGCGCTTTAAAATTGAATATTGTGATGTGTTTGACCCTTCTTCATCGAATATTTTTCTATACACATTGTAAACAACACCTCTTGCTTGTGATCGCAGCGGTTTTATCGACATTTCGAAGATTTTGAAGACAAAATCCTAAAAATTAATCATCAACACAAATAATTTGACAACCAATTTGATAGTTGTCAAATAAAGTTGCCACATGAAAATCTTTTATTTTTAAAATATAAATATGCCATCAGATTCTGGTAGACCTATACGATCATTTATGGATACTGTCGTCATGCCTATTGTCATAAATATAGTTTGCGTAAAAATGGCAACATTACATTGTCATTATTGACATTAATCTTAAACGTCATAGTAAGCCAATCAGAAAAGAGTTCGTGTATTTACGGGCAATATGAAAATGATAAACATTTTATACACGTAGAATAAAGTTTTAGCCGCATTTTAGTGTAAAGTTGGATTGAAAAAGCACCATTACTGTATTAATTTATCTAAAATGCGTGTAGCTAGTTCTATAATAGTATTGCCTTTTATTTTAACACTAGTTTCTGCGGCAATAGATCCGCGAAATTTAAAATGTTTAGGTTTGTTATAAGTTCTTTTCTCTCAAATAACTACATGTTTTCATTATGTTAAGGAAGGTAAATTATTTATTAAATTCCATTTTATATTTTCAGTTTGCCGGACGACCTTCGATGAGCTTAACAATGCGATAAAAAAGGTGGATAAATGGAAAAAAGTAGATGTAAGTATATTGTAAGATGTCACGTAATTCACAATATATATATGACTAGCTTTCCGCCCGCGGCTTCGCCCGCGTTCTCAAAGAAAAACCCGCACAGTTCCCGTTCCCGTGGGATTTCCGGGATAAAACCTATGCTATGTGTTTATCCAAGTTACCCTCTATATGTGTGCTAAATTTCATGCAAATACATATATACCAAGGAATAAAAAGTTTCATACAAACTTCTATCCCCTATTTTACCCCTTTAGGGGATGAATTTTCTAAAATCCTTTCTTAGCGGATGCCTGCGTCCTAACATATACCTGCATGCCAAATTTCAGCCCGATACGTCCAGTGGTTTGGGCTGTGCGTTGATACATCACTATATCAGTCACCTTTGAGTTTTATATATATAGATAAGTTATTATGTGGTAATCATTTGTGATTAGATTAATTAAGAGAACCGTTAAGTCCTTCGATTTAGGTACTGTAGAATATAATACTTAAAATAGTCAAGTAGGCGTTGATAAAATAAATTTTAGTACAAATTGAATATTACAATTATAAGTTTTATGGAAAACTACCTCCATTATCCATACTAGTTATGATTTAGTGACTGTATAAATACTATACTCATGTAAAACAACCTATTTTTGTACTTGTACTCTTGCTGTGTTTCGGCAATTGACAACATTTCATTTTTTATAAGGCCATGAAAGAAAAAAACCGTTTCTTTATTTTGCTCTTGCGATTACAGAAAAAAATTTATTTCATTTTTTAATCGCATATTTTAAGAGAAATTAAATAAAAACGATAAATGTGATGATGACGTCATACATACGGAGGAATAAAAATGCGCCTTAGCCTAATTTAAAAAAAGTTAAAAAAAAAAACTATCACTGACATTTACAGGGTATGGCATGTGTCAAATTTCATATTAATGTCATTTTTGTGAATTATTCATGTAAACAAACTTTTAAATCGTGTTATTGTGTTTTGGTTTTCTAATTTAATCTCATTAGCGTGATATTTATTTGATTGGAGTTGGACTAATTCATTTATATTATACAAATAGTGCCTATAGTGTTCATAATTTTCTTGAAATAAAAGACTTTGTTTACTTACTAAAAGTTGTATTTATTTAACACTTTCCAACGTTTTTGGGATAGTATATTTGTTTCCCAGAAATTTTCAGCACCCCTTAACAAATCCTGCATGAAGTCATCATCATCAGTATTTGTGAATAAGTTTCTTTTGTTTAAAATTTGGATCAGCAAATAACAAATAACAATATTTACAAAGCTTGGCGAATCAAAGTGACAAATGTGCCAAAATGTAAACTGTCAAGATTTTTTTTTAATTTAAACTAGGTATGTGGCAAAGGAAAAAATGTATTCCTCCGTATGTATGACGTCATTTGGCGCTTACGACATTTTAGAATGAGATGATTTTAAAACTCAAAAAGATGAATGAAAACTTCCAAATTTAGAAAAAGCAAAAAATACGTGTATAATAATTTTTGATCTAGTTTTCATTAAAATAAAAAAATAAGTAGCTTAAAATTTTGAAATGTTGTCAATTATGAACACACACTTTTAATGACAGCCAATCATAGACATTTATGTCCTTTACACTATTGTGATTGCCTGTACTTGCCCAACGCTGCCTATTGTGAACAGGGCCAATATGATATAACAATAACACTTTTGTTAATGTATTTTGAATTTTTTGTTAAGTGTTAATAAAACAAAAAATATATGAATTTTTTAGAATAAACGAAAACTATAAATGTACTCTTATCACTACATATATAAAAAATAGTACTGCAATAATTTTAATTCTATTTCACCAATGGATGGAGGGGCTGACGTATATTGTTTTATTTTTAATATACAACACATAGATTGTGTTATAAAAAATATATATACTTAATTGTTTTTTTTTCAATCAATTTAACACAGAAAATAAAAGTAATTATTCCCCAAATTACAAATATCTTTATAGTGTAATTATTTACTCTATAAAAAACAAACTAATTACTTTTATGATAATGTTCCATTTTTCTATATTAAGTAACTATCAGATTTATAAATTTAATTCTTTATTAATTAGATTAGTTTTTGGCACAAACAGCACAACAGTAATTATTATATGTATTTAAAAAAATAAAAATACATATTAATATTTTTCAGGTTGGCAACTTCAGAATGGATGCAGCTGGCAACACCATGCAACAAAAGGTGCCGGCACACCGATCAGCTGTGTACATTTCTGAAATGATTGATGGAATTTGTAAGTATCTATAATCTATCTTTATTGTCTGTGCTTTTTAATATATCTAGGGCTGTATTATGGCCTCTTATTCGCAGTCAGTTTACGCCGTGAATTGTACTGACTGGCAAATTCATATATGTAATAATTAACCATTTTAGCGATCATAATACGAATTTGCCAGACAGTCAATTCAGCGCGTAATCTGTCTGGAAATAAGAGGTCATAATACGTCCCCTGCACTGGTGTGAAGATAATAAGTATACTAGGTAACATTCTAATTTCAGGCACAAATAGTATAGCTTATAAAAATAGATTTTAGAATAAAAATTTTACATAAATAGTTGATCTAGTGAACATTTTTTACAGCCAGACCCCGTACCATGTTATCTTAAAGCAGTATTATTTCCAGTGTGGAAATATGACGGCGCCATATAGATCGTCTAGCGCCATCTCTTTCTCATACTGGCAATAATGCTATTATAGACATCATCGACAAACCTCAATCATTGGTACAGCCTGTAAATCAGCGCTGTTTTTGTGCAGCATTTTGCTAAGGCTGTGTCCATTTGCCTCTTTTAATTTTAAGATAAATTTTGTATATAATGTGTTTTGGCAATAAATTTCTTATCTTTTTTTTCTTTCTTTCATGGTTACCGTCTGTCACCTTTATCTTTAGGGGTTTTTTGCTATATTTTTAGGGTTCCGTACCTCAAAAGGAAAAAACGGAACCCTTATAGGATCACTTTGTTGTCCGTCTGTCCGTCCGTCCGTCCGTCCGTCTGTCAAGACCCTTTTTCTCAGGAACGCGTGGAGGTATGAAGCTGAAACTTATATCAATTACTCAGGTCTACTATCCCTTGAAGCTGTGAAAAAATCAAACTTCTAAGCCAACGCAATCAAAAGATACAGCCGTTTATGCCGCAAATTTTCGACACTTGCAAGGGAATCAAAACCTACAGGGTGCTTCCCGTGAACTCAGAATCTTGAAATTTGGTACGAAGCAACGTCTTATAGCATATATAAAGGAAAAATTACGAAAACCATAAATTTTTAGTTATATCACATAATATATATTTTTTTAATAATTTTAAACTTACTACCACGGAACCCTCGGTGCGCGAGTCCGACTCGCACTTGGCCGGTTTTTTTTTTAAAGAGATAGTCTTGATGAAGGTTTTTAAAGTGAAACTTTTATTACATCGTCTCAAACTTTTTGGTCTGTGTAGCGCATGTCGCGTGACGGTCGAACCGTAGGATAATTATCGTACAAATACGATAATTTTGTGCCTAAGTTTCACTTTTACCGTGGTTTCATAAAACCACACAACATTTTTGTATATGTATAGTTAAGTTGTTAAGTTTAAACTTAAAAGCTAGTTCGTTTATATTTATGGATGATATTCCAGGCAAGCGTATGGACGACTACGTGCGCGTGTACTACAAGGCGACCGGCAAGCTGGCCATCATGCAACTGATGGTAGAAAATGGCGGCATGAACCCAGAGTTCTCGAAGACCAAGTTCGTCACGGACGACGATTTGAACAAGAGCTTGGAGTACTATGTGAGTTTATACTACTAATATAATAAATGTGAAAGTGTGTATGTTTGTTTCTACTAATTTATAATATGTTATGAAAATTCTAAAGTGCTTTACAATATGAAGATTATTTTTGACGTAACAACGTCTTATAATAGAGCCGGCTGCACGCACGAAAAAACATGACTCATTCGGCGTTACCTCGCTCTGAGGCGTTCCATGTAAGGCTTGAAGTGCAAGCGAGAGCGCGGAACGAGCGACAAAGAAGCACAATCGGACGTTGTCACGTTCAACTATCGTCAGTAAACCGACTTTACAGACATCCAATTTTTTTTTTAAGTGAAAACTTCTTTAGCGGCGTTGAGCACTTTTTCTGTAATGGGTATAAAATCTTAAACTCGCGTCAGGACACGTGACCTGATCGAAAAAGCGTAAGACGGATACCATTCCAAAATATCAAACATGCTCAACGTTAATAATCAAGTTTTCACTTCTGCCGGCACTCCCGGAGTGCAACCAGTCTTTTTTTTATAAATAATTTATGTATTAGTGAAAAACAGGTGGTGATTCGATGATAAGATTATAATCGATTACGGGATTATTAAATGTTTAATTGTAAAGATAAATGATGATGTTTTTATCTTACAAATATAACATTTGTAAAAAATTGGTTGCCTGTAAAGTCGGTATACTGACGATAGTTGAACGTGACAACGTCCGATTGTGCTTCTTTGTCGTTCGTTCCGCGCTCTCGCTCGCACTTCAAGCCTTACATGGAACGCCTCAGAGCGAGGTAACGCCGCATGAGTCATGTTTTTTTGTGCGTGCAGCCGGCGCTATCGAATTATAAGACGTTGTCACGTCAAAAATAGTTTTAATAAAGGTGTCTTAGTTACGCCTAATACAACAATAACTGTATATTCTGGCTATAAAGCTTCTGTTAAAATCAGTCCAACAGTTTTGGATATATTTTCATGGATATAATAAAAGAGCATGTGTACTCGTACTGTGTGCCGAGCTCCATGACGTGTCGGTATTGCCATAAAGCTACCTTGAAATTTTACTCTAATCGCGCCTAAAGAAGTCTCTCGTCAAAAGACGATTAAAGTCTTCTGATTTATTGTTTTTTACATGTAGGTACCTACACTAATATTTTCATATAATCTTTATAAACAGGTAGCTTCAAAATAAGTTACTTCAATTCAATGTTTTAATTTATGGCAGTATTTCATTGCCACAATTTTGCCAATGTCTAGTAGCAGTGTTGTAACTTTAACGGTCTTATTATGGCATATTTTTTCTGTATGTAAGTACGTTTATTTGTTTTAAATGGAAATAAGCAATAAACTTATTGATATTTGTTTGCAGTGTGAACGTATGTTTGAAGAAAATGAAGACGAAATAACTGAGTTGTACAAGAATAGACCGGAAGATGACGTCATGCCGGACGCAGAAAAGGAGGTAGGTGGAAAAAACTTATTTGCGTATATTTATAAAGATATTGGTTAACTTGAATAAGTGTGTTTTTTAATTTATTAATTTTAAAAATATAAACAAATTGAAATATTTAAAGAGTTAGCTTGTTCAATTTAATTATGTTAGTGTGCATCCTAATGCATATTTTTACTCATTCTCTATTTGCTCTTTCACACGAAAACCGCTGAACAGATTTCGAAGATACTCGGCAGTTATGTAGCTTATATACCAGAATTACAGATATTTACTCTATATCCATGGAATGTTTTTACTTTAGGACAGGACAGTTCTTTGGTATAATTATAATGATATACGTATGTATTAAAATTGACACGATTTTAAAAGAGAAACTAGTTTTTTGCGGCTTTTCTCTCTACAAACTGCTTCCCAAATTGGTGGTAAATGTTAAACTGTGCTATGACGAATGAAAAGTGCTTCTAGAAGTACTTTAATAAACAAATGTATAAGTTTGTTTATAACGCACTTGTTTGCTTAGTTTGACACTAGATGGCGCTGCGCTAAATTTCTATAAAGATTTTATAAGTTTATTTTAGTAATGTAAAAGGTTTTTTACTATAATTATTATTATAAGATGTAGAATACAAATGATGGTTATTCATTTAGAAATAAATTTAAAAATTAATAGCTGCATGCCCTTCGTCCTGTTAGCATTTTTTAAAAATAATTTTCTTAATTTCTAATTCAACAAACTAAAAATCATGAAAATCTATTCAGTTATTCTTAAGTTTATAGTTTATACTTGGTGTAATTAACACTGCATTCTTTTACATGATATATAGGTACATAAAAAATAGGGCTGTCTCTTAATACTATTGTAATTTTTTTAATATTGTTAATTATATTTTACAGATCTGTTTTAAACACACGAACTACTGCGAGGACTGGATGTTGCCAAACGAAGAAGACACCACGTGGACCGCTGAAATGGAGGCGGAATATACTAAGGTAATAGAATATATAAATCACTACATAGTATAAATAGTAGCTTGTTACGTCCCTATGTCTCTATGTATGCTTAAATCTTTAAAAATACGCAACCGATTTTGACGCGGTTTTTTTAGTAGATAGAGTGATTCAAGAGTAAGGTAAGGTAAATAAATTATTTACTAAAACCTACCTCATGGATCACTCGATCAAAAAAAAAAAGATATATTAAAAAAACACCGCATCAAAATCCATTGCGTAGTTTAAAAGATTTAAACATATAGACACACACGTGGCATACTTTATCGTCGACTTATTCCATGACGTGACGGCATTGCCATGACGCGACCTTGAAATTTGTTGATGACTAGCTTCCACCCACGACTTTGTACGTGCATCCCCGTTTTTCCCCGTTCCCGCAAGAATTTCGGGAAATCCTTTCTTAGCGGATGCCTACGTCCTAACATCTACCTGCATGCCAAATTTCAGCCCGATACGTCCAGTGGTTTGGGCTGTGCGTTGATAGATCACTATATCAGTCACCTTTGAGTTTTATATTTGTTGATGATTGAAATTTTTATTTATAGGTGCACGGCGCAGACCCCTATGGTTTCGGTGGTGGTCTACCCCAACAGTCCATCACCCGTGACGTCAGTGATGATGATGGTTATGATGACACCGATGATGATGAACAACGGGAAGATTTGTGAAGTGTAGTGTTATAGTGAAGTGTAGTGTAGTGTGATTCAACTGGGAATAGGTATAGGTAGGTGAAGGTGACCTATGTGACAATTTGGGATCAAATGTCAATTAAAAAAAAAATGTGTGTGTTTACTAGTGAACACACGTAAGAAGTGATACTTCTTTATGACCTTATTTTTCAAAAAATAATTTACTATATGCAACTTTACAGAAATACGTCGAATCACGCGTGGTCGGGATAAGAAAAAGATGGCGCGTAACGTAAAAATGTCACGCGTAACGAAAAAATGTTACACTAAATTTTTTTCCATCCCCGATAAAGAAGTTTCACTTCAATTATTAAATGTTGTTACAAAACAATCATTATGGTAATTTCAATATAATAATGTTAGACGTAACTTTTGATTTAATATTTTTGTGGATGAATAGTTGTCAATATAGTTGTCCCTATTTCCTGTCAGAACATTGCTTAGCTGTTGAATACTATAAAATGTCGCCTTCCTTTGACTCGTGGCGCATTCGTACGGATCGTGCCGGGCTCGGACGTTGTTTATACGACGTTTGACCCAACTACCCTCACTTTGTTAATAGTTGTTGACTTGCTGTGATTTGTTATCAACCGTCTACATCAATTAGGCAGTTGTGTAGAATCGCAGTTTATTCTGATTACAATTCAAACTAATAACGAACCCAGCCCCGTGAATAATTTCTAAATCGAGTATATTAACCTCACGAAGTGATTGTAATGTCACAGATTTTTGATATTTGAACAAAGTTCGAATTAAATCTCTGTCAAATCCATATTGTATTTTAATATTGGTTATTTAATTTTGTCGTACTCGCATATCATATTTAAACACAAACATTGTTTCCTAAATTATATTGTTAATTTGTCTGACTAAATTGTTATAATGTTATAGAAAAGCCGCAAATTCAATCCTATTCTTAGTTGAATCACATATTGTAACGTCACATATTGTGAAGTATTGCATTGTAAGATGTGTGAAATTGTTATTTTATATGAGTTGTTAAAAATAAATTATTCATCCTAATGTTTTCTGCGAATTTTTTGTATTGACATAAAAATCATAATTTGGCTAAAAATTATTTGAAATTAAAATGGTGGTAAAGAATCTAATTGAGTTAAATTGTTGCAAAATTATCTTAAATTAATTCATATAATTTTATGTGCAATAAATTTTATCTGTAGTTTTAAACATTCCTATAGATACTCTACCTACTTACTTCTTATTCCCTTTTTTCTTATTTATGTATTAAAAATAAAAAGCCTTTATTAGTAATGTGATATAATGAATATTTCTCATAGAACATAAAAATTAAAAATATACGTAAAATACTTACTTGCATACCTACATAAATATATTAATCGATGGAATTAAAAATTGCTCAAATCTGGTTGTGTTAAATTTTAAAGGCGTTTTAAAAGACTTAGTCCCAATCTACAAAATACTTAGAGCATTAAACCAATTAGTCCATTGAATGAGTCCCTCCAAGGGGGGTCTAGAGTGCGTGAGTTAGTAACGTAAGATGTTTCTTCGGAAACATGTCAAGAGTCCCTAGGTAATAAACATACTAAAACCCCGGGCCACTAGGAGGAGCCCCGGAGTGGGGGGAGGGGG
>CAJQZN010042172.1:28381-51954 GCA_907164685.1 Colias eurytheme | reverse complement strand
TAATATAATATTTTGACAATCGATTCCTCCTAAAGGCTTCCATGGAGGAATGTGTTTATTTTACCAATTATAGACCTAATTAAGAGCAATCTATCAGTACCGGTCACAAGTTGCACTTTTGAGTTTTTTGGAAGAAAGAAATATTTTTTGATCGATTGATGTGGAAATTGTTTGAGCCAAAATCATGTTTTACTGCGTATAACTCAGAAACGGTAGGATATAGGAAAAAATGATTCAGGTACAACTTGTAGATAATTTTATGGCCTTTCAACTTTTCCTTGAAAGTTTTTCTCTAACATGTACCGTTTTTGAGATTTAAGCGAAAAATGAAAAAATGGACCCATTTTCCCCCTCCCCCCACTCCGGAGCTCCTCCTAGTGGCCCGGGGTTTTAGTATGTTTATTACCTAGGGACTCTTGACATGTTTCCGAAGAAACATCTTACGTTACTAACTCACGCACTCTAGAACTTTTTATTCAATGGACTAAATAATTAATTTACATTTAATACTTGATAATACCATATAATACTAGTGTAGTAGTACATTATATTATCTGTGCGTATACCAATATGATAAGAATGAAAAAGAAACATGCCTGTCTTCCAGTTACTGCCATTAAAATGATAGCATAAGATTATGCATAGCATAAAATCTGTGTGATGAATAAAAAATAAATAATAAGTTTTGTTTTATTTCATAAAACCAACTTTTACATTATAAATTATTAAATGACTACACTTCCATAGACACGACTATAATAGACAAATTTAAAGACTGACCATAGACATTGAATATGTAGAATAGACCAAAAATAAAATGTAAATTCATCAATTTGTAGTTTTATTACTTTTTAAAACCACTAGACTTAGAGTATATACAGGGTGTAATCGTTAAGTGTGCACAGGCGATTATTCCGTAACTATTACAGATATCAAAAAACTTTAAACTGATATCGAAAGTACTTAACCTAATGAGTAAAATGGCCATAATAAATTTTAAAAAATAATACGAGAAATATCTAAAAAAATAACTTTAAACCCTCCCATACATTTAGTATGAGATATGAATATCCCATGTACATGGGTTGATCCAAAAGTAATGATAATCAATATTAAACAAGGTTAACATTACAGTTAAAATAATTATGTATTTCTCTAGATAGTCTTCTAACTAGATAATATACTTCGATATTTTTTTTCCTTAACTTAGAAAAAAAAAACTTTGACTTTATCTACAAAAACCCCTCAAAATCGGCCATCACTTCGCTGTCGTCTTAAAATTTCTTGTATCGACGGTGTTTCTTGTGCCAAGGTAAGAGATAGAATTAACTAGGAGCTAGATCTTACAAACAGGGTGGGTGTTCAAGCATTTTCAATGCCGATTTTTGATTGGCAGCCATCGCAACTGACGCTTTGTGATCTGGTGCGTTGTCATGGTGAACCAACATTCAAGACCGAAGTTTGCCATGTCTCTTTTTCTTATTAACCTACCCGCAATCTTTTAATTTGGTCTGTGTAGTAAGAGCCCTGTGTAGTAGTGGCTACCTTCTTAAAATATTCCACATTTCTTCAGCGTCCCAAAAAACTACGGCTTTAATCTATCCCACTAATTTTCACTTTGAAAATCTTCACCGTCACTTTGGAAGCTCGCATCCAGGCCATTGATTGTTTCTTGGTTTCAGCATAAACATGGTGAACCCAGGTAACGCCCATGGTCACAAATCGTGACAAAAAATTATCCTGATCTCATTAAAAATTTAGAAATTCACCCTCTAAATGTCGAATCGTTGTTTCTTCTTTTCGTCGGGAAACATTCTGGCTCGCACTGTTCACATTGAAATTAATGTAAATACTTGGAAACGTGGCCTGTAGATATAATTTTTTTGTGATAACTTAGTGATTACATGAGCAAGCATAAAACAGTTATTTTATATTTTTATGTGCACAGGAAATACCCAATTATCATTACTTTTGGATCAACCTATACATTTAATATGAAAGATTTTAGCTTTTTTTTTTGTTTTTTTGGTTTTCTGCTTTAATTACTTCGCAAATTTGGAGGGAAGTTCGTTTAGAAACAGTAAATAGACCTCCTCATTGTATTGCACAATAAGGACGTCACTTCGAAAATCTACTATGAATACAAAATGTATGGGAAATAAATTGTATGGGAGCGTTTAATGTAACATTTTTGGTTATTTCTCGTTTTATTTTTAAAAATTTATTATGGCCATTTTACTCATTAGGTTAAGAACTTTCGATATCAGTTTAAAGTTTTTTGATATCTGCAATAGTTACGGAATAATCGCTTGTGCACACTTAACGATTACACCCTGTATAGTATATAGAGTGCGAACAACCAAGTGGGAACAGTAGGCAGGAACAACACGTCGTTCCCGCCGCGCGCGCTCGTAGTCGTGGTTGAGTGCTGACGAAGTGCGTTGCTCTGGAATTTTATTCATATTTACGAATAAACATGGTGAAATATGCAGTTCTCTCTTGCAAAAATGATACTATAAAATACACAAAATTGAAATCCATTATCACATTTCATCAGTAAGTCGATTGTTATACTTATTTTTATGAAAATTAATCTAGCATCGTGGGGGTGAAGAGGAGGTGGGAGGCGGACACGCGCAGGCTCGCTCGCGCGCCTCACTGCCGCCACGTGATCGTAGTGATGTGACCTGACCAACGCCGTACTCGATATAAAGTTTACTAGAAGGACTATATTTTAACAAATTATTTATTTAACTTTAAAATTAAAACTCTTTTAAAAATGTATTATAAATAAATTTGTGGTGTGTTTTGTATGATAGACTTTCTAATATAATAATAGTGTAAATGTAATGTTACAATATATTTTCTGAACCGCTAAATTGATTTTGAACATTTTATAGTAGAATGGATAAAATTAAATAAAAAAAATATTAATATCATTTATTATATTATCATTTTAAATTATTAATTATTTCTTATTTTTATTTAACATTTTTAAAACATTATTACTTAATATTTTGATTTACTTACTACATTATTTTATTACTAAATTATTACTTAATAGTTTGATTTATTATTAAAAAAAATTGCACTAAACCTGATCTTTTATTTTATTAACATTATTACTTATAAGAAGTCTACACGTTTTTCTGATATTCTAATTAAACATATTTTTTTAAAGTACTTATAATAATTAATACAAGAAATATTCAAATGGAATAAACACACTTTATTCAGTTGGTAAGCAAATGTAAAATTACATATTTATATTTTATTCATACATTTCTCCTTTAATAACATAATGAACATAAAATTTACTTATGATACATATTTATTTACATAACTTATCGATAGTTCAACACGCAATTGATACCTACCCATCCCTATTTGTCACACACACATCTATATAGTATCTATAGCTCATCTGCCTACGATGTGCACAAAGCAATTTGTGCAATACACGCGCTCTATACTATATCTATACTCTAAGCCACTAGTATCCCGTATTTTAAAATAAAAACCCGCAAAGTTCCCGTTCCTGTAGAATTTGTTGGGTACATACCAAACTTCAGCTACATACCAAATTTCATTGTAATCGGATCAGTAGTTTTTATGTGATTACGTGAAAGAATAATAAACATCCATCCATTCTCACAAACTTTCGCATTTTATAAGTAGGATAGTTGGCTTTCCTCGCTAATATACAATGTAAGGCAATTAATTTTGAATGAACGGGCATTTGGGTCTTTGTCCCGTGGATAAAAACTCCACAGCATAATATTACTATAGTTTTTGTGTTGTCTAGTACAAATTGTACAACACGGCTAGTTCCATCAAATAGAAGATTTGGCAATATTGCACTGTACTTTGAAAACTCGACTACATTATGCATAAGGCAAGATATGCTAGACTCTACAGTCAAATCACATTAAAAATATTTGATATTTTTTTGGTTGTATGGCATTCAAATGCTTTATAATAGAAATTTATATAGAATAGAAAAAACGGGTGGCTGAGTTGGTCAGGCGTCCGCCCCGGATTGGCGTGAAAGGATGCGGGCTCGAGTCCCGCAGTCCATCTTTTTACGTTAAAAGCAAACACAAAAATTCATATACACTACTATTATTAGATATGTTACAGGTTTTTACAGGGTCATGTCATAAAGAAAAAACACAGAATATAAAAAATACATTTATTTCTTAGTCTTTTTATCAGATTTCTCTCTTTTTCTCTTATTTATAGGATTCCTGGGATCGTATATATCGAACCAGTCGTCGCTTTTCGTCGACGCGTCCTTCGCTAGCACTGCGCCTTTGTCTTCAAAACGTAGTGTGTGTCCCATCCTGAACAAAAAGGTTTAAATTAATGAAATAATAATTTAATGCATTTAATTACTACTTATAAATAACTAGCTTTCCGCCCGCGGCTTCGCCCGCGTTTTCTAAGAAAAACCCGTTCCCGTAGGATTTCCGGGATAAAACCTATCCTATGTCCTTTCTCGGATATCAAAATATCTCTATACCAAATTTCATTGAAATTGGTTCAGTAGTTAAGGCGTGATTGAGTAACAGACAGACAGACAGAGTTACTTTCGCATTTATAATATTATTAGTATGGATTGTGTGAAATTTTTAGAACTAAGGCAATACTATGCAATTATTCCTATAATTATTTATATGTTGTTATGGTACATGTTAAATTACTGCTAAGTTTTATCACAATCCGTTCAGTGGTTTTATCAATAGGTATAAACATACATTCTTATCGCGTTTTAATGTAATTTAGGACAGTAGGATAAGTATTTTGATAGATACAATTCATAAATTGTATATTATCATATGTGGCTTTTCGTTATAATATAAGTACCTATTATTATTTTAAAGTAAATAGAAATAGAGCCTTATTTTATAATATCTAAGCTTTTACTTTTTAGGAATACCTACATCACTACATAGTATAAAACAAAGTCGCTTTCTCTGTCCCTATGTCCCTTTGTATGCTTAAATCGTTACAACTACGCAACGGATTTTGATGTGGTTTTTTTTAATATATAGAGTGATTCAAGAGGAAGGTTTTAGTATATAATTTATTAGGTTTTAGACAAAGCGGGCGAAGCCGCGGACGGTAAGCTTGTTAAAAATAAAATATGCATAAAAAAATCAAATAATTCTTACCAATCCCCATTATTGATATCTTCATCATCCGCAGCTTCTTCTGTTGTTTTCTCTTGACTCTTCTCTTTAATAGCGTGAAGTTTATCTTTAAACTTTGCCAGCAGCTTTAGTGTAAAGTCTTCCCTGAAATAAATTGTAATTTCATCTTATACGTATTATCTTAATCTTAATCTTAATACTATTATAAAGGCGAAAGTTTGTATGGATGTATGGATGTATGGATGTTTGTTACTCTTTCACGTAAAAACTACTGAACCGATTACAATGAAATTTAGCACACATATAGAGGGTAACTTGGATTAACACATAGGATAGGTTTTATCCCGGAAATCCCACGGGAACGGGAACTATGCGGGTTTTCCTTTGAAAATGCGGGCGAAGCCGCGGGCGGAAATCTAGTATTAAATAATTTAAGTTAGTTTAACTGATATCTGATGCCTAGAAAATATTATAACTTTTTAATTATTTTGGTTTAATATTAGGTATTTGAAAATAAAAGAAATCACATAGGCCAAAATTTCAGCTGTATATTAATCTTGTAAAAAAAAAGGTTTGCTGCTAAATATGCTTTTTAATTAGAATGAATTGTGAAGAAATGTTCTTTTCATGTTACATTTTCTTTACATTTTAAAAGTCTATCTTTTTTTAACGAATCTAGGACATGTTTCGAAAAGTTTTCCTAAAATAATAAAATGCCCAATAACGTTTAAAATAGTAACATAGAGGGTTAATGAAATAGTAGGCTTTTGATAACCAAATATTTATTTACACATACACTTTTGACTATATTTCATTTAACAATTAAATAAATAATGGCAACCTATATTATACATCCACTCCACATTCCACAATGCCTAAAAATTAATTTAAGGCTTTATAAACCTTATTACAAATGCAATAAATCCTATTTATTTAATAATTAATTATACATATTATCCTCTCCCTCTGTCACCACCATTGACCAGAAAAAATAAAATAAATGAAGTTATTACTTCAACAAAGAGCAGCGTTTTGAATTTAATTTTGTCTATCTGTTACATATATCATTTTAATATATGAACTTACTAGATTTCCGCCCGCGGCTTCGCCCGCGTTTTCAAAGGAAAACCCGCATAGTTCCCGTTCCCGTGGGATTTCCGGGATAAAACCTATCCTATGTGTTAATCCAAGTTACCCTCTATATGTGTGCTAAATTTCATTGTAATCGGTTCAGTAGTTTTTACGTGAAATAGTAACAAACATCCATACATCCATACATCTATACATCCTTACAAACTTTCGCCTTTATAATAGTATTAAGATAGTATACAAGCTTCATTTCAGTTACAATAATTTAATGTAAAAAACATAATAACATCTCAATATAGTTTAAATAATTAGGTACCCGTTAATTGCATGGAATTACAACATTAGTCAAAATAAAGTTTTTTTAATACAAAAATACTGTTATTTGTCATGATTTAATATTGTTCTAAATTAAATAAAATGAAAAATACCTAAATTGACCAAATAATTTATATGACCTTTGGTATATTACCTATACGATAATTTCCAATACTTATTTACATTTTTAATAAGAACATTACAGATATATAATTTGATAATTTGAGCACATTTTACAAAGTAATTAATAATTTTCCTAATAAATAAACACTTAAATGCAATTGAATAATCAGTCCTGAACTTAAATTTTATATTATTTAAACATAGACATTAGATTAATCAAAAATACTGCTATCCAACTCGTCTGAATTGTTCAAAATCGCTTCATCCCACGGCCCGTATTTATTATCTTTATATTTTTGCCACCTTACAAACATTACCGGACAGTACCCGCTCAAAACAAGCACAGATAAAACAAAATAAAACATCAATATGTTTGACACACTGGCGAGTGACACAACTGTCAATGTCAAAATTATAAAAAACAAAATTAAAAATAATTTAGTGCCCAAATATACTTGAAATAATCTAGGGCTGAGCACAAAGAATTGCACAGATATAGTCAATAAAACGAACGCATCGAACGGCGTACTCAATCTAGAAACTAGACAAACAGATGCAAAAATGGCGGCATTTATCGATAGTGACTTAGAAACAAAAGCCGCGGGCACATTGTAGTCGAAAAACATCAAGTGTATAAGCATCATTATAACTGCCCACGCGTATATTGTATCTGTGCTAACTGTATCTGTCAATGTGTGTAAAATTGGCGATAGAATATAACCTATAACTAAATACACTAACACAACCTTGCAATGTACGAAAACAGCTTTTTCCACGCACACATACAAACTGAAACACAGTATTGTAACAATAATGGACGAATAAATAACCGTGTGTGTGTGAATCCATTTATTATACATATACGTGTATAAAACACCGTATAGCACACATAGACACAATCGTAGTACAACGCGAAATGAGCCTTGCACCGCTTCTTTTAAAGTCACTTTTTCTACAAAGAGATTTTTTCTTAAATGTTCTAGAAATTTCGAGTCCGTGTAGTTGTCGGGATAATCTCGATTTTCATACAAATTCTTGACCCATGGTTTCTTTGGTATTGAATCTCGGGTTAGCTTTGAACGTCTGCTTCTGAAAAGACGTATTTCTTCTTGAGTATATAATAATCTTGATCTTCTTAAGAGTAAAATTGATGGAATTTCATACGACGTCCGTTGTTTCAGTGTTCACTTATTTTTGAATTAGAATATTAAATAGCTAAACCGATTTGTTTATTCTTTTTGGAACCATCTTTTTCTAATATTTTTGACTTATAGAATATTTCGCATTGTTGGTCTATTTATCTTCGTTCATTTTTATGCGCAAATTATTTAAAAACTACCGTTATAAATACGACCAGAGCATATCAAAATATCGCGGAAATTACAAAAAATCCTAAAAAAATAATAATTGCTTGCTAATTAGCTTTGAGAATACTTTTTAACCCGGAATTCCTCACCCATCTTTAAAAAATCAAGCAAAACCATAGACACAAATAGTAATAACAAAATTACCTTGCCGCTCCCTTCTTCGGTATAGCTTCTTTCATCTTCTTATATTTCTCTTGTTCTTCCACAAACTGCTGGTACATTTCGTTTGACTCTATCTCTTTTATTTCTTCCTTCTCTTGTTGAGTCTCTATCTTCTCCTCTTTCGCTCCTCTCATCTCTTTTTTGAGCTGTTTTATTTCGTCGCGTATTCTGTCCCTGTAAAGAGTTTAGTGGTGTGATATTTTGAAGTTTAATTCTACATACAATAATGTCTTCATAATAATTATCAATTTTAGCTTATAACTACGTGTTTATTTATCAAACAGTTTTTATCTGTGAAACAGTTATATTATTTTATTTAAAATATTATTTAATCAACGTAAAAATTCATATTGTGAATATTATGTGAACATATTAAAAAAAATGCTTTAGAAATTTTGTTAATTGTATATATTTTGCTTTGAAGTGTCAAAGAAAAATGAGGAATAATAACTTCGAGTGTGTCAATTCTTACACAAAGACAGAACATATAAATATTAAATACTAGCTGTGCCCTCTGGTTTTACCCGCAGTGCTCCGCTCCTGTCTGTCTTAGCGTGACGATATATTTATAGCCTTCCCCGAAAAATGGGCTATCTAACACCGAAATAATTTTTCAAATCGGACCAGTAGTTCCCGAGATTAGCGCGTTCGAACAAACAAACTCTTCAGCTTTATAATATTATTAGTTTATATATCTAGCATTAAAAAAAAGAGCCTACACAAACAAACAAACAAACTTACCTTTCCTTCCTCCTCTCAATATACCTATCCTTTCCCAGATAATACTCCCCTTCACTCCCACTATCCTCTTTCTTTCTCTTACTATCTCTATCTTCGGGACTCCGATCTCTCTTACTCAACTTATCCCTTATATTTGTTACTGCGGCTGCTGTTTCTTCATTTTTCTTCTCTTGTTCGAGAGTTGATAATTCTTTTACTGTTCCTTGTTCGAGTTCTAATTCTGAAATTGTATTATTTATTGATAAAATGAATTGAAGCATATGGTAATTAGGAATAATGTAGGTTTTTAATAGAAAAAAAAATTTTGAAAATGGTCCCATAGTTTTCTAGTTAATTCGTTAAAAAATATAATAAACTAGCTTCCGCCCGAGGCTTCGCCCGCGTGGTGTTTTGATAAAAGGTAGCCCATGTTCTTTCTCAGGGTCTAAAGATTGTCTGTGCCAAATTTCATAAAAATCGGTTGAGAGGTTTAAGCGGGAAAGCGTAACAGACAGACAGACAGAGTTACTTTCCCATTTATAATATTAGTAGGGATAGTAGGGATACATAATATGGTTAGTCTCAAAACATAATTTTGATTATAACTTGAATAGATTTCATACAATTAATGATAGATACATTTTATAAAGTAATCAAATTATCAAAAGTGCTTGTAATTTTAATACTTTGCGTTAATTCAAAAAATATATTTTGTATCTAGTAAAGTAAGCATAGACAAGTTTTTAATCTATTGTTGTTCTATATTAGTCTGTCTATTTTCAAAAATAAAGTTTTCCATAAACTACATAATATGAAAAATACTTACCGGCGGCAGTTTTCTTGCTAAGTTTGGGGTCTTCGAGCAAATCGTGCGTGGATTTCGGTTTCCCTCTGTACTCCTGCGCCTCCCCCTCCTCCTCCTCCGCTTCTTCCCCGAAGGAGAGGAGACCAAAGTTTCTAAAAGTATCATATTATAATCCATACTAATATTATAAATGCGAAAGTAACTCTGTCTGTCTGTCTGTTATTCAATCACGCCTAAACTACTGAACCAATTTGCATGAAATTTGGTATGGAGATATTTTGATACCCGAGAAAGGACATAGGCTACCTTTTATTGCGAAATATGTATCACGGGCGAAGCCGGGCCGGACCTCTAGTTACATATAAATTTAATACTAGTGTAGTATATATTTTGTTATAGTAGAGCTATTTTAATAGGCAACATTTGGCAAATTTCAACAACATAACCTAGTAATGACGACATAGAATAACATGTTATTTCGTTTTGTTAGAACTGCAAATTTGCTTAATTGACCAAATGTTCCAAGTCCGTATCGATTAATTAACTTTAATCGATGTTTTTATGCAGGTTACCTCTCTTCTAAGATAAAATTGATAGACGTCAAATGTTGCCTATTAAATTGGTTCGACTATAATAGCAGTGGTGGCTCAGTGGGAGGACCTCGGACTTCAAATTGATCAGTCACGGGTGAGAGGCGAGCGTGCAGAAAACAAAAAGATCAGAAAGAAATAATACACAGCTAAAACGGTAATGGAAAACATTGTGCAGTAAGATTGTGAGGTTTATAAGTGTTTGTTTGATCACGTTAATCTCGGAAAGTATTGGTTATAATTGGAAAATTAATTTTCGTGTTGCAGATTTATTGAGGGTATGTACTTGTATAAAACTAATATTTATATTATAAAGTAGCTAATTATTTTATGTCTATTAAAAGAAAAAAATCAGTCTGCTACTCTTACTTAAAAATCTCAAAACATAATAGTAACCATATCAATATTTATATAATAAACTAAAAAGCCCCTAGTTATTACGTATAGCATGTTACATTAATAATATTAAAATTATCCTTTAAACATACTTAACCCCCTGCCGCTCCTTTTTTTTCTTCTTTTTTGGTACTTCAACATCCCCCTTTTCTATTATTCTTGGCACAATATCAGAGAAAGGGTTAATTAACACTTCTGTGGATGTAATTTTGTGCGGGTGTTCGGGCCGATCGTCGGGGCCTATCAGACCGTCTTCTAACTTGAGTATGTTGTATATTGAGTCACCTGAAATTTTTACATTTGTAGTGTAAATGGGAATTTAGTGTCTTTTTAATAAGTGGGAAGGAATTTTAATAAGATATAGAAAATCGTAGCGCCGTTTCTTTTATAGTTATGAAAAGTATTATGTTGATGTTTTTTCTATGCACATAATAAAAATCTAAACGCAGACAGCATTTGTTGCCATATTTCTAGGCTTGACTGTTTTTCTTGATAATTTTTATGTAACATATTATAATTATGTTGTATGTTAGCCATTTTTTTATGAAAACCAAAGTTAAAAAAGAAATCATATTCACCAATAACCTTCCCAAATATAGTGTGTTTATTCTGCAGTTCTGGTGTTGGAGCGAGTGTAAAGAAGAACTGCGAACCGTTATCGTCCTTCCCTGCGTTCGCCATCGCGACCAGACCGCGTCGGTTGAAACGTAGACGGGAATGGAACTCATCCTGGGAATTAAACTCAAACTCAAACATTTATTTATTCAATTAGACTTCTTCGAGAAGCACTTTTGAAACGTCAATACATATTTTTAAAATTTACCACCGATTCGGAAAGCAGTATCTATGGAGAAGAATCGGCAAGAAACTCCAAACTCATTAAATAAATCTATACTTAATATTATAAAGCTGAAGAGTTTTTTTGTTTGAACGCGCTAATCTCGGGAAATACTGGTCCAATTTGATAAATTCTTTCGGTGCTAGATAGCCCATTTGTCGAGGAAGGCTTATAGGCTATACATCGTCATGTTAAAACTAACAGGAGCAGAGAAATGGGGGTAAAACCGCAGGCTAGTTAACAATAAGAATAAATGTACCTTAAAAGTGCCACCATAAATAGATTCTCCGCCAGTACCATCTCCATTTGGATCTCCACCTTGCACAATAAAACCAGGAACAACACGATGAAAGATTGTGCCTGAAAAATTAAAAGAAATATTAGTTAATTTATTCACTTTAATAAACAAATTTTAATATATTCTATATGCACAAGATATAAGAATATTTTTTTTACAATAGGTTTGAATGAATGAATGAATGAAAGCTTTATTGCACGCACCAAAGGAAATAAATAACATAAAATAAAATACAAACAAGGCTTTATATTGATAAGGAATTAAGGACAGGTCAAAATTTGAATTGTCTCTTTTTCTGTTTAACTTGGATTGATTAGATATATTTTACTGCATTATGAGAAGATAATAACAATATATTATGCATAATTTAAGTTTAAATAAGTACATTTATAATATTTAACAAATCTTAAATATGTAATATAGTATTATACTCAGTAAGTAACGTACACACAACATTACAAATGGACAATTAAACATTTACCATTATAATATCCTTCCATACACAATTGTATGAAATTTCGACACGCTTTAGGGGTTTCTTTTGTCCATAACTCAATGTCGATATCTCCTGCGGTTGTTTTTAAGAGCACCTAGAAAAAAACAGCAAATAAATTTTCTTTCTTTAGGATAAGCCATTGTACAGAATTTAGATTAAAAATAAATGTTAAGAATACGAGAGATAAAAGTGAAGTCCCGTGTCCCCCTAGTGGGGTAAGGGGCAGATGCATTATTCATACATCTGTTTCACTGATCGATTTTCTTTAGGGACAAGTAGGTGATCAGCCTTCTGTGTCCTGCCAGACCGAGACATTTTTTTTTTCCTTCGTCTCCACCGGGAATCGAACCCAGGACCCCTCGGTTCTACGCTCACGCGTCAACCACTGTACCAAGGAGGCGGTCGTACGAGAGATACGAGAGATAAGGCAGAGGATAATTATTTTATAATATCGATACTGTTAAAAAGTAGACATCGGAATAAAGTTAATTTTGTACGCTGTTACCTTCCCAAGCGCGGGTGGTTCTTGAATATAAATGTTACTCATGGTTCTCTCTTAACTTAGGAAATATACGAATATTATTTGATCATATCTTAACAAAATGCCAAAGTTAACAAAAAAATAATTAACTTATTTCTACACATTAGAAACAATAATTACAATTTACAATTTTACAAATTACAATCAACAGAAAAGGGAAGTGTCAAGTGACATCTGAGGAACTGACAACTGACAAGTGACACTGACACTGTGTTAAGTGACAGCTTTTAATTTAGCTTTTTTCTTGAAATATGACATATGACACCTACTCACAATTTGGGACTATAAATTTGAAAATTCGCAAATATTTTAACAAAGATTTTTATGTATATTTTGAATACGACTTATTAATAAATCATAATTCATAAATATACAAGTCACAGATGACTTGTAAAACCTTAACTTTCATCTTTATTTATCTTCTTGGTTTTAGTTTGTGTCAAGAATTTTATCTTTTTTTTTATCTCTGTCACTGGTCTTTGATCAATCTTTGATAAATTGTGATAAATACAATGATTTAGAATACGTATTATTGTTTTATAAATTTTCATATTATTTTTATGATATACCTTTACGATTTAAAAGTGAAGTAATGTGCAGTTTCTGTGAAATTAATCTAAATACCCCCGAGGGTGGAAAGTTTTTAACGGGCAGTGTATTATCAGGAGAAATAAAGTACGCCGTAGATAAAAATACTGCTTTTAAAAAGATCACTGTATCATTAAAAGGTATTGGAACTACGTCTATTGAATATAATAATTCCAATAAAAATGAAAAAAATTCTACCGATCACTATACTGAGAGATATGTTAATATAGAGCAAATACTTTTAGACAAAGCAAAGGATGAAGATGGGACGACATTGAAAATTGGATCTTATACGGCTTCATTTCAGTTCAATATTCCTAATAGAATACCGCCATCTGTGAATATTTATAGAAGCGATAAAAATCATACAGTTAGATATAAAGTGATTTATTATATAACAATAAAATTTCAACGGCCAGGCTTAATCAGTTTTCCCAAGCGTTATAAAAAAGATATTCAAATAATTTCAAACATTATACCGACGTTACCACAAACGCCAGTAACAGTCGGTGAAAAAAAGAAGTTATTTCATATTTTTTCAAGGAGAGATTCTATTATAAATTTGAAGGCGACAATTTTGAATTCTGTCGTGAAAGCGGGAGACAACGTACAATTTTGTTACGAATTGGCGAATCACAGTAACGTTAAAATTAAGTATGTACAGATGAAAATAGTGGAAATTATTGAATTCAAGAAATCGAGACGATCCGTTGTTTTCTATCGTGATTTGGACGTCACAGAAACTAAAACGGGCAGTATACAAATTGGGAACACGCAAGAAATGACGGTCGAAATCAATATACCCGACAATGCATTAACAATAGACAGTTGTAAACTTGCTTCTAGAGATTATTACGTTTATATAACAGTAGCATTACCTTTGCCACATATAAATTTTGACCTCAGAATGCCAATTCAAGTGATGCCCAACACTGAAAATGTTCAATCGGAAGATCCACCGTCGTACTGGGATGTTATGTGCGAAGATAAGGAACATGAAGATGATTAATTTTGAAATAAACAAAATTAAGCTAATAATGCGCATTTGACTTTAATACGCAGTATAGGTCTACATATTATTCGGAATAGAAAAGCGAAAAGGCTTTGCAATAATTGCAAAGCTACCTCATCCTGCATGATTATTAATCACTAGGTACATAGTATAAAACAAAGTGGCTTTCTCTGTCCCTATTAGAGAAGTCATAAAAAAAAATTATCTTTCCCCTAGATATAGTTAGGTAGGTAGCCAACTTATCAAATCAAATTAGCATTAGGTAGGTAGTATTCTGCCTGACTGTTAAACTTTTACGATCATATCGGTACAAATATTTTTTTACAATTTGGTTCCTAATTCCTAGGTTAAAAATGGCTTGCTATTACATATATTACATGGCCGAATTCACGTCTATTATGATATTCGGGTCATTTAAATAACAAAATACAGCTAATTTGCAAGAGTAAAAAGATCTTTACATGCATAGAAAATTTGGCATAATAATTAATGAAAACGCGTTCGTTGCATTGAGTAAAGATAAAATGTGTTTCTCATCAGCAATATTTTTATATAAAAGGAGGAAACGTAATTATTTACATAACACAGATATACATAATTGGCGTGACGTCATCGAGTAATTAAATAATATGCCTAAAAAGGTAAATTATGCATTCAATTAAAATTTTAATTACGGTATTAAGTACTTACGAGTATTATCTACATCTGAAAAACCATAAAGTGGATTCTTATGTTAGAACTACGCACTAATGACAAGTAAAAATTGTTGAGTTAGATTATAGGTTTATTTTATACCGCGGTTTTACCCGCATTCCTCTGCTTCTATTGGTCTTAGCGTGATGATATAGCCAATATGCCCTATAGCCTTCCTCGATAAAAAAACAGCTTTATAATATTATTATAGTGTAGATTTAAAGCTAGTGCACTGTCTGTCTTTGTAACCATATTCATGGTTTAAGAGCAATATGTACATTATTATACATAGCCACATAGGAAGTCATCAGCATTCAACAAGAATATAAAATTATGTGTTCATAAACGAGAAACGCGTTTCGTATTTAGTTGCAGGAACTCCGTCAGACGGGGCTGTTGCGTCATCATTTAATTCTCTTGAATTATAAATATTTCTATATTCTTATTCCAGTTATCAACTGATAGTGACTCACAGATAATAAATGCATAGTGTTCATCAAATCTGATAAACGATTCCGTACGTATAATCTTCGTATAATAAGTGTTGATAAAAGTGTTATTCTAAATTCACCTTGGACAAAAGATAATAAACAACAAGCAGATCCAACATGGGTGTAACTTGTGAAATAAACTTAAAAACACCCCCTGGAGGAGTGTTTTTAGCTGGCAGTGTGGTTACAGGTGAAATTAAATATGCAGTTAATGAAAACACAGTGTTTAAACGTATAACTATGTCGTTAAAAGGTATGGGAACTGTCCGTGTTGTTAAGTCCTCATCCAGAAGACAAAGTACGTCATTTAACAAAGAAAGGTACGTAGATAGCAATGAAGTTATCCTTGACAAAAATGATCAAAATGGAACAACACTAAATGCTGGATCTTACAACACTACCTTTAAATTTATAATACCTGAAAGAGTGCCTCCTTCAACCAATGTATACAGACGAGAAGGACAATACAGTTTAAAATATAAAGTAGCATATTTCGTCTCAATGAAGTTCGAGAGGCCTGGATTCATGGCGTTCCCAAAACGCTTCAGGAAAGAAATTCAAGTAACATCAGACACGACACCAACATTATCCCGGGAACCTTTAACGTATGGAGAACAGAAGAAACTATTCCATCCATTTTCTAGCACAGATTCTATAGTCAATATCAAATCTACGATTTTGGATTCAGTTGTGAAAGCAGGCGATAATCTGCATTTCGAATATGAAGTCTCAAATAAAAGTCACGTAGCAATTTCCGCTGTGGAAACGAAAATAGTTGAGATGATAACACCGAAGAAGCGAAGAAAGTATGTTACCTTTAAACATGATGTTCCTGGCACAGATTCCAAGACAAGAAGTATTGATGTGGGGGCTACACAACAACTCTTTGTAGATATTAAGATTCCTGATGATGCTCTAACTATAGGTACTTGTGAATTAGCGACTAGAAATTACGGTGTTAGTATCACAGCAGTGTTACCTATGCCGCATATAAATCTACAATTAGTTATTCCATTTGAAATTATCATGAAACGAGAGGAAGTGATTGAAGATAATGATGCCCCTCCTTCGTATTGGGACGTCATGTGCGAAGATAAAAAGAAATTAGAAGAGTTGTTTGAATGAATGGAAAAAATGGAAATGATTTTAATGCTAGTCGACGAAAACAGCGTATATGAATTGCGTAATGCGTATAAATACTTACGCATAAAACGGTTAATGAGACTAACTTTCTACATATGACCTCTTTTCATTTCTTGTTTACGATAATGTTTGTGCGTATTCGTTTGACACAAATTTGTAACTGTTTGTAAACAGGTAAACAGTCAATAAAATGAGTGTTGACTATTGACGTTGACGTGTGTTTAGTTGTGATTTACTGATAGTGCTGTAATAAATATACAGATGGCGTTATTATAAAATGTGTTTATGTCATCTAAAACGAGATGGCGTTGTATCCTATTAGAAAATATACCATACGATATTGTCTAAATAATATAATTATTTGAAAATAATACAAAATAATGTGATTCTTAGATATAAATACTTTATGGTATTCAAAAGTTGTAATTAAGTTACTAAAATAAAAGACTGGTCATTTGTATTTTATTAAATAATAATTATATCTACCCTACTCTATTTTGGTCTCTTATTTTTAATTAATCTGTTGAAATTATCACGGCCCGTGTAAAAAACGTTAATTAGCGTAATTAGCCCGTTTTCAGGCAATTCAGGCATTTTGAATATTTTTATAGTCCAGTAAGAGTCCAGTATTTCAACTGCTTGGGTATCATATTTGATTCTGTGTAAAATTTTAAAGAATGAAGAGAAAAGGCAAGAAAATATCAGCCCTTACTGCGAAAAAATATTTATATAATACCTGGTCACATCGGTACACAACTTGATATAGGGATAAGTTCAACATAGTTTGGATTACTACATAGTCAAATTTTTCACGGCTCCATCCCCAGTGGCCGGGAGTACCTATCTTCCCCAATATAAAGACGCAGTGGGTTCCAGTTAGTTAGTACATATATCTAAATCTACTGGTCATGTAAATAAAAAACGAGAGTCAAACAAGAATGAATAAACTAGTCCACACATCGACTTATGCGGCATAACCTTAGGGTCACAAGGTGGAATGCAAGAAACTTGATCTACTGATAATAATTTAAATTTTGTATGTGAACATAGTTAGGGCTTTTTATAAAAGTGTAGGATGTGGACTCGAGGTGGTATCCATGTTTGAAGGCAGCAAAAGTTTTAATAAGGTGGTTCTCAATACTAATATTATAAAGCTGAACAGTTTGTTTGAACGCGCTTATCTCAAGAACTACTGTTCCGATTTGAAAAATTCTTTCGGTGTTGGATAGCCCATTTATCGAGGAAGGCTATAGGCTATATATGATCACGCTAAGACCAACAAGAGGGGAGAACTGCGGGTAAAACCGCGGGGCATAGCTAGTATTAGATATAAAGCTGAACAGTTTGTTTCTCAAGAACTACTGTTCCGATTTGAAAAATTCTTTCGGTGTTGGATAGCCCATTTATCGAGGAAGGCTATAGGCTATAAATCGTCACGCTAAGACCAGCGGAGAACCGCTGGTGAAACCGCGGATCGCAACTGATCATAAATAAGTGTTTTTACGATGTGAATATGAAAAAAAGTTTAGTAGTGCTTGTTTGGATATTCATCTCTGTTTGAAAATGTTCTGATAACAATAAAATTGAGTTTTAATTTTAATGCAGACAATTCATACTTAGTTGGAACCAGTCTGATTATAATCTATATTCGATAAGGATTAGAGAAATTAATTTGTGCCTACTTGAGTTTGAGTTTGAATAATCCTCACAAATTAATATATATTTGAATGTCTGTCTGTATGTAAAGGAAATTTTTGAAAACCCAGATGAAAAATTTGTTAACTCTTTTAAAACAAACGTCCAAAGGGCATGTCAGTTTTTGCTCGTCATTGGAAAAGCTATAAATTCATATTAAAAGTCTGGCAACACTGAAGACATAACAGACCCCGGCTTCGCCTGTGGTACATATTTTGCAACAAAAGGTAGCCTATGTTCTTTCTCAGGGTCTAAAGATTATCTGTGCCAAATTTCATCAAAATCGGTCCAGTAGGTAGTTTATGCGTGAAAACCATACATACATACAAACCTTTCCTCTTTATAATATTAGTATAGATAAATATTTGCGTTTCAGTTTCGATACATAATTTGTCAAAGGTCACATACTGCAGTTAAGGTACCCGGCATTGAACCGTCATATAGAGGTTAGGTTAATCGATCATAATCGACTTTTTGTTTTTTCTCAAATTGATAACCGCTATCTATTCGTTAAGTGATTAATTGCGTCTGCGCACAGCAATTAAAGTATAGATAAAACCTGGGTATTAATCATGTTTATATTTGACAAGTGGTCGATGGTTTTATATATTGCCTAATGCATGAAAGGATTGGATTTGCTTACGGCTGTATTGATTTTGACTACATATTTGAAAGAAATTAAGAAAGAAAGTTTTATTGTGGTTGTATCAAAAGTTATTTAATCCATCAGGCCCCGGAATCACAGACACAATAGAAAGTCTATAGTGTCGCGGTCGGATCTGGCCGTTCGGGGCTCAATGGGATAATATAAGACACATATAATTTATTTTTTTGAGCTTAATTGTGAGGTTCGAATCTATAGGTCACAGCTATAGGCTTCTGTAGTAAGTAACTAAATTCGAATCCGTGTGCAATTGACATGAAGGTATAATGTATTCACAGAAGCGGATGAATCTCCCTCTAAATTTTTTTCCAACAATTTCTGCTGAATTGTCAAACATTTTTCTGTCAGAACCACAGGTCAGAACACTCTTTCACTTCAGTGTTTGTTCTAGTCGCTCCCAGTTGATCAAAATTTATGCATTTTCCCACTCAGTTCCAAATGTTAAATGTCAAATCCGCACAAGTCTAACTGACTGAAATTTGTGTCCTGTCTCTCCCATATATACTGGGCATTGGCGAAGTCCCTTTTTATTGGGTGGAGATTATTTAAGAGAAGAAGAAGAAGAATACTTTGCGATCTATTTTAATACTTATCTACTGAATATAGGTATCTACACAATAATGCAAACAAAATCGATAGACTCCTTCAACGGATACAAGACCAAATTAACATTTACATCCTCTTGATAAATATGTATCTGAATAACAATAACAAATGAATATATTATTATGTATACTTGTTACCATTGAAGTGTTGTTTTGACAATGCAGGTGCTTATTTCCTTCACTTTAGGGTCATTGATTTTAAATGTTCTTCAAAGTATTACATTTTTATCTGTTGTAACCTTTAGGTACGTACCTAGTAATTAAATTTATATAAATTTACTAGCGGTCCGCCCCGGCTTCGCCCGTGGTACATATGAAAAATAGATGTTGGCCGATTCTCAGACTTACCCGATATGCACAGAAAATTTCATGAGAATCGGTCCACCCGTTTCGGAGGAGTATGCCTACTAACATTGTGACACGAGAATTTTATATATAAGAAGATAATATGAAGAACTTCCATCGCTTTTTATTAAAATGTTCTTAACATTAAAATTTTAGTTGTTAAACCTGCTATCTGCTTTATAAATTCTCGTTTCAAAGTGCATAAGTAATCAAACTCCTCATAAACATTATACCCGAAATTTATAATTTATATGTAGGTATTTGGTATATCTGATAATGGGCCGTATTTTTTTTATATCCCTAAGTTATAAGAATGGTATGACAGAACAACTTTTGTCAGATCGTCTATAGTTTTCATATAATGAACGCCGCAGTAGATACTAAGTCTATATTAAAACATTAAGTACCATTAAGTACCTTTTTTTTTTTTTTTTTTGAGTGGGGAAATCTTGCATAGATACCCGCGGCCTCCGGGGAAAGGGCCGCGGGTTATGTCGGATTCCTACCGACCAAAACCCCACTGTGTTCCGTCAAGCCACATAAACGACGGGGCCACGGGTATAGGTAGAATTCGTCCGTGACCACCATTAAGTACCTACTTTCTTATACAGATTAAATAATATCTACATTTTAATTTAAGTATATTATATTATTCATAGCTTTGATCATAAGCCGCGGTAAATAGTATGCAGGAACGAACATAGTTGCGCCCGCGCATTCCACACAAAGTGACTTCTGAGGTCAACCGAATCTCAAATTTCGTTTATTCACCAACTGTCAAAGTTTAGAAATTAGAATGTCGATTAAAGGTCAGTATTCATGTTTTTACATACGTACAGTACTAGATTTTTAATATTTTAATGACTAGAGTTTATTAATTCAGTATATAAACAAGAATATGAGGTATAGGCAAACAAAATTTTTAATAATTCTTGTTTTGAGTTTGGTGCACTTGGAAACAAACAATCCTACATAAGCTTATAGATTTTTTAGACATTCTATTATTTATTTAGAGTATCAGAATTTGATTAATCCTTTCGTTTTCGTTAAATAAGCTATTCAATTAAACGCCTAGTACAAGTAATAACACAATCAAACTGTTATTTTATACTTATCCTAATGAATTCAATATAGGTATGTGTTAACAAAATGGAACGGATACCTTATACCTAAAATAAAAGTTTAAAATAAGCCAGTCCGAAAACCAACGTAATCTAAGATCGAATTTATAATGCTAATTATAGTGTAGGTACTGTATTAATACACATTATACATATACATATATCGAATAATTTACTATACAGGGTGTCCCACTGTTGGTATACTAAGCTCAAAGGAGGTTATAGTTTTGCATACGCTGAGTACGTAAAAAATACTTAAAAAATTCCAGACGCATTTTTTTTTCAAATAGATGAAATCTTAAAACTCTATGTGTACACCCATAGCAAGCAACCCGCTCATTTTTGCCACTAGCACGTGAGCTATCGTTTAAGATTATGTTTTCATAGACAAAATGCTCACATTAGAGAAGCGGTATATGACGGCTGCGCGAAGCTAGAGAAGAAAACATGGATTTTCAGGAAAAAAATATCAAAAAAATTTTAACGTAATTTTGTTGTTTATGTATTTTTTACGTGATCAGTGTATGCAAAACTACAAGTTCCTTCGCGCTTAGTATACCAATAGTGTGACACCCTGTATAGCTAAATTTATCAAATTATAATCTACATTTATGTAGAAATAATAATTTACAATACTTATACAGACATTATATTATCAGCAATTTTTTTTCGATATAATAAAGATCGTTATTATTCAATCAACAACAATCTTCAGAAAACATAACGCTTATAGTTCGAGGTGCAATGTGTTACAAAAAAAGATAACAATTTTTTTTGCTTCTTATAGATTCTTCATAATAATATTACCTTTAAAATAATATTAAATTTGCAATAGTGTAACTTTATAAGGCTAATTGGTACCACCGAGGCAAAAAAGTTATAATAATATAAAGTTACTAGCGGTCCGCCCCGGCTTCGCCCGTGATACATATGAAAAATAGATGTTGGCCGATTCTCAGACTTACCCGATATGCACAGAAAATTTCATGAGAATCGGTCCACCCGTTTCGGAGGAGTATGCAGACTAACATTGTGACACGAGAATTTTATATATATAAAGAAAGATAATAATTTTCACGTAACAGTACTTTTTCAAAGTGAAAAATTTCAGGAAGTAACACCAAGGTATGAGCATAGTTTTAATTGAATATGGTCAGTATTGGATGACATACAAGGTCGAGTATCTAATACAGCATGGTCATGCGAAAATGATACGAGATCCTTTGAATGGTATTATGCAATAGTGTAAACTATTTGAACAATTATATAAAAACTCCTTTCTTTCTACGAAATTAAGAGTATTAACGAGCATTATTTAAATGTTATTTAGCTTACTCTGATGTTATATACATATATAACATATATGTAAAAATGGTATTTAGGTTGTTAGAGTACACAATTTTTCTAGCGAAATTACGCTTTTTTACATCAAAGAGTTCGGCATTAATTATGTAGATTGTAGAGCATATTTCTACGATATACAACGATACGCATACCGGGTTTGGCACTCGAGCTGAGCACTCGTGCTTAGCAAGAGCGCCCTACCTGCCGTCTATTGTTCTCCGTAGAGACGGGGGACCGCTACCTGAGATTCGCCGAAAGGCAAATTCCGGGAAGTGACCCGCGCCTTTGTTGTGAACAATAGCGACCGATAAGCGACCGGTCCCACCCCGCCTGCTCAGGTAGTTTACTACCTGGTCAGTCGCGGTGCAACCGCAGCTGCACTCGCAGCGTACAACTAACTTTCTTGTTTCTCGACGCGCCAGTCGCGGTTTCTCCGTTGCCCACCTAACGGTGTCAAACGGGCTTCGGAGAAATTAACACCATCCGGTGGAAGTATCTGTGGGGCGCAGATACCGCACGTTTGTATAAACGGCGTACAGCCTCACCGCTTCGGGAGCTTTTCGGTGACTGTGAGTCCGGGGTCCTCTTAGTAGGCACTGCCACGGCGGGCAGGTACTCCAACTGCTCGCTAGCGCCCGGACTCGGCCGAAAACACTCCTGACGGGTCCACGTCACGCTTTCGCAGGGGGTCACTCCAAGACCCCTGCGAACTGTTAGGTAGTGACAACCTCACCCCGCTATCACCAGCGGGACGCACCAAACACACCACACTCACATACATACGTGTAGGCACACAACCCCCCCCCGCCCGGAAGCGGGGAGGGCCGCTAGGACGACGATTAGGAAAAAATAAAAACCGTTAGGATGTCCGACTCGTTGGAGGACCTAGATATGAAAGCCTTTATGGCTTTCTTAGTCAGGGAGAACCCGGAGGTGCTGGATGCATTTAAAGCACACAGCGCCGCCGGGGCTCAAAAAC
>CAJQZN010042172.1:0-18959 GCA_907164685.1 Colias eurytheme | reverse complement strand
TTCGATAATTCTTTTTTTATTATATTCCTTGAAGTACGAGGATGGTTCTTATGTAGAGAAAACGTAAATATTATGTACCACGGGCGAAGCCGGGGCGGACCTCTAGTAAGTAATAATAATATGTAACTTGTACAAAATTAAAATTTTACGTCAATGGTAAGTTTAAAAAAACATTGCTTAGCTTTTTTTTCATTACTTAATTATTTTTTGAAATTAAAGGCCTAGTGCCTTTAATTTCATGATAAAACACACATCAAGTATTGCATACATTTTACAATGCTGATTTAAAATTTAAATCTAAAATTAATCGTGTTTTAAAACCGTAACGCCTGTAACTTCCAAATAAGTTATTTCACATGAATTTGCTTTGGAATTAGAAATATTTCCACATTTATCATCTTATTCAATATTTTATGACTTGCGACATTCAAAAAAAAAAAGTCATACATTTAAACTAAAACCTCATTGCGAGCAAACTCAACACGATGCAAATGATACTGACAGCTGTCACATTTGCCGCGCTTTTCTCGCCTCGTTCTTCTATCTCATTCTTCTTATTGACCAGTTCTATTTCGTCTAGAATTTTCTTTTCCTCCAAAGCCATAAGTGTCGCTTCGTTTATGGTTCTCATGAGATTGTAATTGGAGTAGGTTTCTTCTGGTAAACGTAAATGCAGGCGGTTGTTGGAGACCACGTAAGCTGTGCGCCTGCTAAGGTTTTCTATGCGGTTTGCTGAAAGTTATTTTGATATTAGAATAGATTCGATTTTTATTTTCGCAGGAATAAGTGCTTAAAATTTGTATTTAGAAGTTATACATGTGGGAAGGGAGAATGTATAATTTTTAATACCTTTTTTTTAATAATTGTGCTTAGAACAAGAAAATAGAGAAAGCTGTATTGTTTACCATAATAAACAGGAGAGAAAAATGACACATGAAACAGCCTTAGGCCGCGTTTCCATCTGCAAGAAAACTTCCGCAAGAAATGTCCGACAGTCTGTCTGACAGCAGCTTGCAAGTCTAATTCTTCGTTTCCACCTGCAAGTAGACTTGCAAGTTGCTGTCAGACAGACTGTCGGACATTTCTTGCGGAAGTTTTCTAGGGCTTGTAAATCCTATTTTTACTGAAATTAATAACGCAATCTAGCACTTTAACGGAAAAAAATGATAACAACAAATAATAAGCTGCTGCATTTAGTGGAAAATCATAGGTACATTATTATATACAAGGCATTACAAAATTACACCCTGTATCTATACAATTTATACATACCATCAGGCAACTTCAATGTTTTCAGCGCCTCTTGTAAGATCGGCTCATCGACAATCTTATTGTACCGCTCCACGAAGTCAACATACGCATCCGTCTCGCTCTCACACGCGCCGCGGAAGTCGTCCGTGTCTATACTCCACACCATCAGCCCGCCGAGACCGTAGTCTATGGCCATTCTGGAAAAAAGATGTCATATGATATTTGTAGTCTATGGCCATTTTGAAAAAAGTTAAATGTCATTATGTTATTCGTAGTCTATGGTCATTCTGAAAAAAGTCACATAATCGTTGAGCGGGATTTTAAATTTAAAATTTGTGTTGGTTTGAATTTAGAATGATTCATTGTGTTTATAATTACCACAAATTCAATAAATTAATGATTTTTCTACAAAATAAGTAATTATATTAAACAGTTAATTATGTTTTAACTTTGGATTTCTATTTTGCATTGTTAGTTTACAGAATATAAATTCCATGTTATAAAAACATACATACATCCTTACTAATATTATAAATACGAAAGTGTGTTTGTCTTATGTTCTTTTATATAATTTTTACGTCTAGAAATAGTTATAAGGCAAGAGAGTGATATAGGCCACATTTAACACGGTGAAACATCCTAAAGAAATAAATAATGATTCTTATCTATACTTAATATTATAAAGCTGAAGAGTTTGTTTGTTTGTTTGAACGCGCTAATCTCAGCAACTACTGGTCTGGTAAAAATTCTTTCAGTGTTAGATAGCCTATTTATCGAGGAAGGCTATAGGCTATATATTATATTATCATCACGCTAAGACCAAAAGGACGGGGCAAGGCGAAATCGCGCGACACGGCTACTAACAATATATAATTAAATATTACTTACTTGACTTTAATAGCAATAGATCTCGCGTTATCATACGTGATAACTCGTGCGCCATCTCGTAAGTACGGTGTGGCGGTCTGCTCGTGCCAGTGGTGCGTCCATTCTGTCGATTTGTTTGTTGTTTCCATGCATATCTATGGAATGAATTGTATGGAAAATTAAATCGATTTTAGTTAGATAAGTAGTTTTAGGTTGATAGGAGTAAAAACATGAAAATTAATAAATTATTTACTTATAGTATACATTTTACAAGTACGTTTTACGAGTTTTAGGCTTAGCCAATGGGAAAAAATATTATTTGTGGATATTAAAATAATGAAGTCACTTTACAAATTCGACACGCAACTACGCAGGACCTTAAAATTTCTCATCTCTCTTTTTTTCAGACAATAATCTTATATATAAAATGAATCGCAAAATGTGTTGGTAAGCGCATAACTCGAGAACGGCTGAACCGATTTCGATAATTCTTTTTTTATTATATTCCTTGAAGTACGAGGATGGTTTTTATGTAGAGAAAACGTAAATATGTACCACGGGCGAAGCCGGGGCGGACCGCTAGATCTACTATATAAAAATAAGTCGGGTTTTCCTTCCTGACGCTATAACTCCAGAACGCACGAACCGATTTCCACGGTTTTGCATTCGTTGGAAAGGTCTCGGGCTCCGTGAGGTTTATAGCAAATAAAAGATATCTCTGGTGGTGAAACGGAGTTCGCCCGGTTTGCTAGTTGAACTGTATATTTTTAAACTATCACGCCATAAAAATAAAGTCCAAACCTCGTTATAACCCAAGAACCCAGCCTCCTTGGTAAACGGTCCGGGGAAGCCGGTACTCTTGACAGCTGTCACTCCGAACAGAATCTTCTTTACTCCGGGGTTCTCGAGGTAGAAGCTGCGGCCGTACATCGGCAGACCGAGCACCATCTTGTATGGGCTCACACCGTGCGCTAGCATGTATTTTATCGTGTATTCCTGAAAATTGAAGTATTGTTTGACATTTATAATTTTATGGTGTTATAAATTAATTGGATTTAGTTTAAAAATTTCGCTTTGAGTGAGAATTATTATAGAAAAGCACAAAAGAATAAACTTTAGGGATTTCTAAATGCGATTAATTAATCTATACTAATATTATAAAGCTGAAAAGTTTGTTTGTTTGTTTGAACGCGCTAATCTCAGGAACTACTGGTCCGATTTGAAAAATTTTTTCGGTGTTAGATAGCCCATTGATCGAGGAAGGTTAGGTATAGGCTATATATCATCACGCTACGGCCAACAGGAGCGTAGCCACGGGGGTGAAAGTGCGCGGAGCAGCTAGTTCATAATATACATAAAGTGACAAGCAATCCTACACCTGATATATCTCACAATAAAATATGAAGAAATTTCGTAATTAAAAACACGAAAGATACCTACACCTAAAAGATCTAACCTAAAACCTATAACTACTGACAAACGCTATTAAATTTAGTGAGGAAAAAGTTCTATAATAAAATCTCATTTTAAAACAATATAGAAACATACTACGCTCAATCATTATCATTTTGATCATTTGTACGTCGGAGTGGTGCGTAGTCGTTGCACATTATGTTGATGAAGTCCATACTCCATAATATTGTAAACTAGCACTTAGCACGCTCTGTGGTAGTCAAAATACATTATTTGGATGCAGTCCAATATATTTTTAGCTAGTAATGCACTCATAACACCACAGTATTACCATTTTTCATGGAAATATATTCATTTCGTTACATTTCACTTACCACGCTCAACACATCTTGATCATTAGTCCCTCGGAGTGGTGCATTAGCCCCCACAACCCCGTCCCAAGTCCCGTGGTAGTCATAACACATCATGTGAATGAAGTCCAGGTATCGGCTGAGCTTGGCCAAATCGTACGCAGCGTCCATGGTCTCCTTGCCGGCGCCGAGCGCGGCTGTGAGGATGTAGCCGCGCGACTCGAAGGCGTCTTTTAGTTCCTGGTGTGGTAGAAAATAATTTATAACTAGCTGGCAAAACACAATCAAATATAGTCCATGATATTCACAGATAGCTTAGCTTTCAATTGGTAAAAGATTATTAAAATCGGTGCATTAGATCCCGAGTTTACGAGAGAACAAACAATAGGTAATTATTTTATCGCTTAAAAGAAGTATTTTTTCCTATCAACTGAATAAATAGAGGGATTGTAAAATCTATTTATATCTAATTGTATAAATACTATAGATAATGTACAGTCGGAATATATATTACTACACTAGATTTCCGCCCGCGGCTTCACCCGCGTTTTCAAAGGAAAACCCGCATAGTTCCCGTTCGCGTGGGATTTCCGGGATAAAACCTATCCTATGTGTTAATCCAAGTTACCCTCTATATGTGTGCTAAGTTTCATTGTTATCGGTTCAGTAGTTTTTACGTGAAAGAGTAACAAACATCCATACATCCATACATCCATACATCCATACTTACAAACTTTCATTATATTTTTTGTGGATTTAATAAGATCTTCATATTATTTATATTTAAAACATAATATAAAATATACAATCATACCTTCACCATAGACACGTAGTTAACTTTGTCCTCCGGGTTTCCATCTCGTCTGGTCGGGTATTCCCAATCCAAGTCAAGACCGTCGAACTTGTAAGTGCTGTATAATTAAATTTAGGTACGTATTTATACAATATTGTAGGTAACTATATTGATATAATAATAAGGAAAATTGTGACGAACATTTTCTAGTATCTGAATGTTAATTATAAATAGAAAATAACATATTTTACATAATGTACATTAATAAATTTAACTGAATGCTTTAAAACGCTTGCATGCTTTATAAGGTTTATTATATGAAACACTAGCTGCGCTCCGCGGTTTCACCCGCGTGGCTCCGCTCCTGTTGGTATTAGCGTGATGATGGCCTATAGCCCTCCTCGATAAATGGGCTATCTAACATCGAAATAATTTTTCAAATCAGACTAGTAGTTCCTGAGATTAGGGCGTTCAAACAAACAAACTCTTCAGCTTTATAATATTAAAGTATAGATAATCGATATATAAAAATACATACTCCAAGAACGTCATGACACTCTGTATAAACTTCGCCCTGGACTCCGGGCTGGCGGCCATCTTGGAATATTTGGCAGACCCCTCGTTCCACCCACCGATAGCAACTGTCACTTTGAGGTGTGGGTACCTCTCTTTAAGGGCTACTAGCCGTTTATAACCAGCTCTACCATAGTCTTTTTCTAGATCTTGCCACGGGTCTGGAATTTCGTTATAAATGTTATAGTAAATTGTATAAAATTCTATGGGTATGATATATTTTGATAAAAAAAAAAAATATTTTAAAAAGACGTGTGGCACTCGGGAACTGCCGCGGTAGCGCTATTGCATAGCATGCCTTCAAGCCACACTTCCGAGCCCGTCGGAGTGAAGAGCGTGAGGTTTTTTCGTTACGGAATTTCTCGAATCGGTCCCCGCGCTCAAGGCCCGCGATAGAAGCTATGCAATAGCTTAATATTAAGTTACGACGTCATGCTAGACGTTAATGTATTAAATCATGACTACCTATTTACAAACAACAATAAATGAATAACCCTCACCAAGACTCTTAATGCTATTAGTATGTTCGTCCAACCCCGCGAAGGAGTACACCAAGTGTGTACACAGGGAGGGCTCCAGATCGCTCTGTTCGAACTTGCCCGCACCTGGCCGGTATACCGCCCAGGTGGCCACATAGCATACTACCACCTTGCCATGCATGGGACCTGGAAAGTAAAATTAAATCATATTAAATAATCTATACAATAAAAATTAATCGCTAAATGTGTTGTTAAGCGCAAAACTCGAGAACAGCGGAACTGATTTCATTATTTTTTTATAATATTCCTTGAAGTACGTATAGTTCTTATGGAGAGAAAACGTAAACATGTACCACGGGCGAAGCCGGGGCGGACCGTAAATAATAAATCCTTAAATAAGGTTGATTATATATGTTTATTTTAATATGGTATAATATTAAATTGAATGTTGACTTAATATTTACGTTCTAAATTTATTCCGAAAACATTCATTTAATTTTAAAATGAAATACAACATGACTATAATGTTATATAGTTCTTTGGCATATCTTTAATATATATAAATCTCGTGTCACAATGTTTGTCCTCAATGGACTCCTAAATAATAAAGTTCGCACACCATGTGCAGTTCGATCCAACTTGAGAGATAGGATAGTTTAAACATGTAGGTACCACGGGCGAAGTCGGGGCGGACCACTAGTTATGTTATATGTAGTTACATATTACCTATGTAGAATTAAATTGTAATATTGACATGATTTTAAAACAACTATGGAGTCTCTTGCCGGTTCTTCTCCATAGATACTGCTTTCCGAATCGGTGGTAAATGTTAAAAATATGTAATGACGATTCAAAAGTGCTTCTAGAAGAAGTCTAATTGAATAAATAAATGTTTGAGTAAGTATATGGAAATATCTCATTAAACATTTAAAAGTTAAATATACATACTATCTCATCCGTCATTATACCAAAATAAAAACAATTTAAATCTCATTTACTATGTTTTAAAACAATAACGATTAGATAGTACGCACAAGCGTCCATGTAATTTTTATACAATTTTCTTTTATCTGCTACAGTTATTTAGTCTATAATTTTATGCTCTACGACACTTTTCACTGGCATGCGTAAAGCCTCTGTTTTCATATACTGTCCTAGATATGATGATACCCGACTAGCTTTTCAACCAAGTTTTGTATAAATTATAAATTTTTTCAACTATTTAGATGACTTTTAGCTTCTTGCTCGTGTAGTCAAAGAAAAACCTGTATAGTTACCGATCTCGTGGTATTTTCGGGATAAAAACTATCCAATGTGTCAAACTCAATTCCCCTCTATGTGTGTGCAAAATTTCATGAAAATCGATTCAGTAGTTTTTATGTGAAGGTGTAACAAATAAACAAACATACTTTCGCTAATATTATGTAGAGAGTAGAGGATATACAGAGTGTGTTTTCTCATTTCGGTATTGATTTTAATTTTTAAGTCATATTGATATACAACATATCAGTATAAAAACGTAGAAAGAAAAAATAATTTAAGATATTTTTAGGCAATTTTTCACTATTATATATAAATATTTTAACATCAAAAAATCTAGATTTCACCAAGATAAAAAAGATTATCTCAATAATTAATAAAAACTCGCTACTCAGTTGCAAATTGCAAAGTTATCGCAATCAGCGAAAATGACCTCGGTTAAAATAATAATGACGAATTTCTATTATTTTTTATTTGCTCAATAAATAACGAGATGTTTCAATTTTAGAATCATTATCTTTTGATCTATTTAGTTTTGGATGTTTGTATATTTAAACAAATAAATAATACGACTTGATATGTGTAAAACTGATGTATTGAATTACTTCTTACTGTCTATTCTGGCCAAATCCATGTAGCCGTTCCGAACCGAAATGAAACGGATAAAAAAAGTGTTTTTTGGAATGTAAAAAAAATATGCTTTGACATTTAAAAGGACATTTAAATTTTATTAATATATACGTACATATAAGTTAAGTTTAACGTATAAAGTAATAACTAATTACCTACTCATCAATCGTCATTGCTTGTTTGTGCTAGTAACATATAAGCTTGGCGCCCGTTTAATTCTTTTGTATCGTGCAATAAACAATCTGGGCCCGTAGACAAAGTAACAATTAAAAAATGATAACGAAGTTAGAAAAGGAAAAATGTATGGGATTGACATTAGATAGACCACGTGATCTAACGCGGCGTATGTCAATCCCATACATTTTTGCTTTTTCTAACTTCGTTATCGTTTTTTAATTGTTACTTTGTCTAAGGCCCCAGTTTCGTTTCCTACTGACGTAAATACGAAAGTTTTAACTTTGATATAAATTAAAAACTGATAAACCGATAATAATATAACTTTTAGGATAGGTAGTTTACAATATAAAAGTTTACACTGTAAATAAAAAGACGAGCACTTTTCATCTCAATACAAAATTAATTTAAAAACATTATCTTAACAAAAACTGCGTAGTTCTTGTGAAATCGTGTGAAAAACGTGCAGCTATCTTTATAAATAATGGAAGTTTCCTACAAATTTTTATGATAAGATTACCAACTATCGCGTTGACTAACCACATCAAATCAAAACCCATTTATTTATTAATATACAATATATTTTCAACCGACTTCAAAAAAGGAGGAGGTTATCTATTCGACTGTGTCAATTTTTTTGAGTTTCGATAGGTCGAACCGATTTCGATAATTATTCTTTTATTTAAAAGTACATATATGATTTATTAGGTTTAAGACAAAGCGGGCGAAGCCGCGGGCGGAAAGCTAGTAGGTATATATAAATAATTAATAGAACAACGGATGCAATTCGCAAAGGTAACAGATAAAGTTGAAATACAAATAAGCATGAATTTAACTTGGTTATCTTGACAAACAATATTGCAAAATTATAATATACCTAAAGGTCAAATTTAAATTGTCGTATATTATTTATTTATATATTGATTATTGAACGTAAAATAACAGAAAAATATAGTAAAGGTTAGTCGTTGTTTATCCTATTTATTGATTTTAATTTATGTCGAAATTAAATATTTTTATAAATACGTATTTTACGTAAAATATGTCACTTATCAAACATATCAACGTAGAACCTGATTTTGTATTTATAAATTGTCGTACATATGTGATTTGTTCTAGATGTTTTTTCTTTTCATAATTTGTTTCTAAATCCTCATGTCTGCAGTGAAAATTCGCGCTCTAAAAACTTTTAAAATTTGCCCTTGAATGCTTTGCTGGGGCGTATATTCTACGATAAGACTATGGTACCCCATTTATGACACAGTCATTCATGTATTCATACACACATGCTAAAATAACTCGTTTAGTGTAAACTGTTGGACTTGACGTAATGAATGTGAGTTGATTCAAAATAATAATCGTAATCTGTCCCATGTTTTATGAGAATATCATGGAAAAATACAATGGTTTATACTTCAACGTATAAGTATAACATAATACATTACATGTTAGAGACTATAAATTAAATAGTAAATACACATATTCAACTTATAGATGTAATAAATAGGTTAATATTGTAGTATATTTATTAAAATTTATTTGGGATAAAAAATTGTATAGATGTATAATAATATAAGTAGTAAATAAATAACAATAAAGTACTGTGCATTTTATTGGAAGTCCTAGTCCAATTTTTTTCACATCGTATACTCCTTCAAAAGTCTGTTAAGTCACACAAATGTGGATCATTTTGTAACGTCAAGCGGGCAGTGGCCACGATGCTGGCCAGAATATTAATACCTTGTTCACCTTGAAACCCTGACGGGTTGTCCATCTGCCCATAGCAAGCGAAATTATATAATTTACGTGCACGTTCGTAACGTTTTTTAAGTAATTTATTCTTGTATTACGCATGATTTTTTTAATTGTTATGGAACAGCTGGGTAAGCTTATATACTATACTTAATATCGTTAGTATGTTTATACTGAGCCCCGTAGTTTTAGCCGCATTGCTGCGCTCCTATTGGTTTTATTATGACCATATATAGTCTTTAGCTTTCCTCCATATATGGGCTAACTAGGACTGAAAAGAAATTTTCAAATCGGACCCGTAGTTCCTGAGATTAGCGCTTCCAACCAAAAAAAACAAATAAAAGCTTTTTAATATGAAATAGTGTAGATCTGTGCGTATCTATACTTTAAATAATACTTTTTTAATAATAATACTTTTTTTCTATCTGTATCTTTTTTCGGTGCATGTGTGTGTCACGATATTACGGTAAAATGGCTGGACTGATTTTTCTGAAGTTTTTTGTGTCTTCAGCTGGCTTTGAGAATGGATTAGATTTACAATTCGAAAGTAACCGAAGCAATCTTAATATAAAATATCGTAAAGAGGAAATACAGATAATATGTATGTATTAATATAAATTTATATTGTATGTATGTATGTATTAAAACATAAAATAAAATAAGTGATTAATATATGAAAGTATTTAAAATAATTGTAACTAATGATAGTGGCATTTAATAATCCTATATTTATTATCTGTGCCCATATAATATGACCGCACGAGATCACTAACGTAATTATAAAAATAATTAATTTCCTTTTAAGAAAATTCCATTATTATTACTTTACGTCTGTCTTACATAAACATACTTAAGGTATTAATTATAATTATGAAGTTAGATACTTAGTTATCTATTGTTTAAAGTACTATCTGAAAACTGCTAGATAGATTTTGATCAAACTGCTCACGATTGGAAACGAATAAAAAATCTATGTCTGTAATATAATTCTTGTCTAATATTGTCCCGTAAAGAATAAGCAATTCTTAATATGACTGACCGGTTGGCTTGGTTGGTAGTGGCCCTGCCTTCCAAGCTAGAGGTCGTGGGTTCGATTCCCACCCGGGGCAAATATTTGTGTGATGAACATAGATGTTTGCTCTGTGTCTGGGTGTTAATTATCTATTTATTTAAAATTATATATATGTATGTTTATCAGCCATCTGGTTTCCATAACACAAGCGAAAGCTTAGTATGGGATCAGATCGTGCCGTGTGTGAAAATTGTCCTGAATATTTATTTATTTATATTATGTGAAAAACGTTTGCTGTGCAACTTAACTTATATCCTTTTACTTCTCTAATTCAAAAATCGAATTATGTAGAGATGTATATATTATATTAAACTAGCTGTGCTTCACGGTTTTACCCGCAGTGCTCCGCTCCTGTTGGTCTTAGCGAGATGATATTATATAGCCTATAGCCTTCCTCGATAAATGGGCTATCTAACAGCGAAAGAATTTTTCAAATCAGACCAGTAGTTCCCGAGATTCGCTATTCAAACAAACAAACTCTTCCTCTTTATAATATTAGTATCTGTATAGATTATATTATAACATACATGCAATACGATTCTAGCCACACGCCTTTGCAACACTAATGTCTAGTTTGAAATATGTTAAAAACAAAAATAAAATACATACTATGTCCTGTATCAAGTAGCAGCAAGAAAAGTTTGCCTTTTTCTAATTAAATAATTCGCAAAATTTGATAAATATTTTTCGACTTTATTAGATTCTTTTGAATTATTCATCATTATTATCAGCCTATTTAGTTCCCTCAGGGACATAGGCCTCCTATGAGGGTTCAGGCCATAATCCACCACGCTGGCCAAGTGCGGGTTGCTTGATGTCACATGTCGTCGAACTTTAGAATACGCTTTTAGAAGCTTTACGTGTACGTTTGTATTTAAACGACTCATTTAGACTTAATTTTAACGAATTTTAAAGGACAGAATTAATTCAATTACTTCATGAGTTTGATCTAATAAAAATTATTTTTTAGTTTTTATTTAAACTGCGTATATTTATTATTTACTAGCTTTCCACCCGCAGCTTCGCCCGCGCAGTCAAAGAAAAACCCGCATAGTTCCCGTTCCCGCGGGATTTCCGGGATAAAACCTATCCTATTTCCCGGGGTAAAAAGTCCTTTCTCGGGTATCAAAATATGTCTATACCAAATTTCATGCAAATTGGTTCAGTAGTTAAGGCGTGATTGAGTAACAGACAGACAGACAGAGTTACTTTCGCATTTATAATATTAAAGTATGGATTGACTCTATAACATGCCGGTTTTATCACGATGTTTTTTCCTTCACCGATTGAAAAATGCGCTAAATTGAATACCTACATATTTTTGTGTATTCGTCAGTTTCGAACCCGGACTTTTGATTGAAGTCTTGACATCTGATTCATTTTATTGAATAAGTTATTATATAAATAAAAATATGTCTGAATTGATTTTGATTCATTATAATCGAAAAGGAAAGAACTGTACATGACATCACACAAACGAAAAAAAATTAGTTAAAAATTTCATCTGTAAAATAGCAATTGTCCTGATTTTTTAAATGGTTGTTTATAATACAAGTAAGTTGTAACCGAATTTTGGAAAATTGCCCTTTTTGGTAGGATAAGTAGGTTTTCGTGTCATTGTCGTCATGTCAAACTTGAGAATTTATAATTTATACAACATTAGTTTATCTGTGGGTTGTTTTTCTTGAAAATTTTCAACAATTTGTGAGAAAATTTTCCAATTATTATTGACAGTTGTCAATAATCTGATTGGAAAATTTTCAAGACAAATAAGTCATAAAAACAGAATTCATTTTAGCATATTGAAAAATAAATATAAAGTCAAGGGCGAACTTGACACTATAGGCATTCTCTGTCAGTTACACTTTGCGAATTGAAAATGGTATATTCTCTTACACGCTTTTATTAGCTTCACCTATGTTTGTGTGTTTGTATGTAACGGGTAACCAACCACCTGAACGGACAGATTTCATTTGAACTTTACACGAAGGATATGTGACAATAATTTAATGAGTTTAAGCGTTTTTTGATTTGTGAATAGTGATGTAGGAGCGTAGTAGTAAATATAATATTATATTGATTAAAATTACTTATTGGAATACTATGCAAATTCTAGTTTTAAAACCTTAATGTGCAAATATCACGCTTGCACGACCTTCAATCACTCAACATCATCGTTTATGCCGGGCTGGGCCGACTGTACTTTCTCTTTATAAAAATTACATGACGCACGTTTTGTAATTGACTGTAGCAATAGCTAACTAAAACCTCTTTGTGTCAAATCTCCTTTCACTTACCTCCCAAGGTCTGGCCATCGAGGACTGCCGCCAAAACTATCACAATAAAAAAAGATAACCACAGATTTCCCACCATTTTTTAATTTTACTGGCCAGTTTAAATTCAAATTTCGAATACGTCGTCGCGGTTCCGCGACATTCTTGCCGACTGTGTTGTTTGACATTTACAAGACTTGTGGTTACCGTTCTTTACTATGTACAAGCAAAAGGGAACCTTAAACCAAACACATTATGTTCTAAATTATATTGGTCCATGCAATTGCCAACTTGATTAATCATAATGTGTTCTATAACATTTTGTACTTTAATGCGATGTAGTTAAGGTCGATTTTAGTTTGAAATTGTAAATTGGTGTTTCCTTATAGAAGTATGGTCGTTATTGAAAGTGACTTTACTGGTTTAGTATTGAGTTTACATGATGTTAATTATTTAATTTTCAAGGAAATCGTTCGGAATCATGGTAATCTTAATGATACATTTTTGTAATAATACCAATATTTAGGTAAGTATAAATAGGTGCTAAAATATGTTAATATAAAAATACTTCACAATAGAATTAAAGTTTACTTTCTGAAATTGAAAATTTAATTTTTAAAACCAACTAACTACAATGTGCAAATATTTTTTTAACAAATATTTTTTCCTGATTTAAGCTACTTCACGTGGTAGATATACAGTTAAGGATTTTTGTAATCAATATGAATGCTTAAATAATAATCAACCCTGCAAATTTTTATTATGTATTGCAATAATTAATATTCTTATAATTAAAACATTACAATAGTTAAAATATTTAACTTTAACTCTTAGTATATGTATATGGTATAATTTTCCTTCATTATATATTAAATACAATACACACTAGGGGGTAAAATAAAATACATAATAATAAATAACAATTTTAATTAATTTCCAAATAAATTGCACAACAACGACAAAGGAGATCAAATGGAAACAATGGCAAGCATACAGTTATAATGAGATTCCAATACTTTTATAAATTCTTTGAGATATTGAAGTGAAACTTCTTTAGGCGCGTTGAGACTTGAGAGTAAAATTTCAACGTCACGTCACGTCATGGAGTAAGGCGACGATTTTAGTTTCAATCTTGCCAAAGAAGTTTCACTTCTGAGGTACACACACGCTCTTTTTATATGTGAAATTTTCAATTTCGGAAAATCCTATAAAATTTAATTCACATTTAACTCAATTCCTTTATAAATTCACAAATAAATAAATAATTTTATTAACCTAACCTAACCTCACTAAAACATTTCTATAGCTAATTAGCTAATAAATTTATTATACCAGTTATCTACGATAAAATGCGGTGTAGTATAATGAAAAGCAGTAATTAAAATACAATTAAGAATAAACGATATTAATATAATTATAACATCGTTTGTGCGGTTAGTGTACACTGTACAGCTTTAAGGCCTGTTCAAACTACAGCGGTATCCGCTACCGCCGTGGTATCGGTATACTTGGATAGGTAAGTGATTAGAGTCTCTATAATATACTGTGTAAGGGATATAATCGCGTGCCCATCGGGATACCGCTAACCACGGCGGTAGCGGATACCGCCTTTATGTTATAGCCTTGGTTATAGCTATTCAAACCACGACATTGACAACTGTAATTCCGTCCTTACGGAAATTATACTTTTAACGTTTGTCCATAAACACTTTTATTAAGACAAATGTTAAAATTTTACTAATTTCAAAACTAATGCTTCCTTACCGAAAAGAATTCAAAATATACAAATAAATAATCAGGTATATATGTATAATATGTACATGATTTATGTATATAAAAATATAAATTTCGTCTAATTTTATTATCATTATTTTGTACGTTTTTAACTTTTGGTAATATGTAGGATATGGTAATTTGTACATTTTTGTTTTATCCACATAATAAATAAATAGGCAATCTTCCTTTTAAAACCTCCCTTCCAGAATTTATTGATACAGCATTTAACAGTTCAATTTTTAATACATAAGATAGATAGTATAATACGTCCATAATTACATCGACATAAATTAATTGTACTATTTAGACATGAACATAATTAATTAATATATATTACTTTCAACATCATTAAAAGTGGACAAAGTGATAATTTAGAGCACAAAATTCTACATAATTAAGACTTAATTCTAATATCATTCAAAATCGATGCATTGCATGATCTTTTCACTAAAAGCACACCTATACTCTGTCCATTATATTATTTGCTTTTTGACAGCTTCACGCCTATGTTTAATTGTATTGTCTATGTTAAAATGTTATACAAATAATTATCGTACTTCATGGACAGGTCCCGCCCACTTAGTGATGCCTACACAGAATTATTCAATGATGGGTCGATAGATTAAAATAATCGATAGAAATACTCTGTAAAATATATCCGATACAGAAAAACTCTTCTATTATGTTATATAATTTAAACGTAAAGACAACCAAATTGTAAGATAGAAACCAATAAATAATAAAATATTAGTTTAGTTTAGTTTTAACATACAATGCATAGATATGTGGTCTTATTATTACATATCTTATTAGTACGTTTACGTTGTAATTATTATTTACGTACCTGATTCGATTTATGATAATATTTTGAATTTATAATTGAAATGGTATCACAATCGATAATCTTTTGAACATCACTTCTGGTATCACCCGTCGAGCTGTCAAAAAGCAATTCTTATAGTGGACAGACTATAATTAAACCATTTTCACATATAGTCACATCTTTAGGTGTCAGTTCCCTGTCATTCTTTATTTGAAAAGCTCACTTAATTAAGAACTTTTCTTTTCTCCAAAAACCAGCTTAATCTATACTAATACTAATATTATACAGGGTGTACCAAAAAGTAGTGATGAACGGAAGCTGAGAGGTAGAGGACCTAAAGGTTATGGTTATGGTTGCAATTTATTTTTTGAATGTTGTGGTATAGAATTAAAGCACTTAAATACAGTGATAATTTGTATATATAGAATCCCTAGTCAAAACATAAATATTTTTATAAGAAACCTTCAGGATATATTACAAAGGATTGGACTTAAAAATAAAAAAATAATATTATGTGGAGATTGGAATATTGATATTCTTAAAAAGACTAAGTTTTCAGATGAACTCATTACTTTACTACAGAACTTTAATATTGAATGCTTAATAAAAACACCTACTAGGAAAAATGCATGCATAGACCAAATAGCAACAAATATAAAAAGAAATGTGAACACAGAAGTACTACACCTCGGTTTGTCAGACCATGAAACGGCACAGATATTAAAAGTTAGTATGATAAAGCGCAAAACAAATGTATCCTGGTTTGAAACAAAAAGAGACTACTGTAATGAGAATATTCGTAAATTTTGTGAATGTATGTCATCGTTAAGCTTCTCTGAAATACATGAATTTAATAACTTAAATGAATGCTTCAATGCTTTTTATGAGTTATTATATTACTAGGTTTCCGCCCGCGGCTTCGCCCGCGCAGTTAAAGAAAAACCCGCATAGTTCCCGTTCCCGTGGGATTTCGGGGATAGCGTCATTTTCCCGGGATAAAAAGTAGCCTATGTCCTTTCTCGGGGATCAAAATATCTCCATACGAAATTTCATGAAAATTGGTTCAGTAGTTTAGGCGTGATTGAGTAACAGACAGACAGACAGACAGAGTTACTTTCGCATTTATAATATTAGTATGGATTCAAACTGTTTTATGATCTTTGTTTTCCTATTATTAAGATAAAGAGAAGTACAGGAAAATCTAATCTTAACTGGATAACAAAAGGATTGAAGAAATGTTGTATACGAAAGCGACAACTTTATCTTAAAAATATATATACAAAAAAAATGTATACTCATAGTTGGAATCATTATGTGAAATATAAAAATATACTAAAAAGGTGCATTCTTAAATCAAAACAAATTCAAAGTGAAAAATTTATTAAATTGGCAAAAAATAAAAACAAAGCATTATGGCAAATGATATCTAATAATATTAATGACGAAACCAATATTACAGAAATTGAAGAGATTGTAGTTAATAATAAAATATACGACTCAATGAATGAAATTTGCGAACAGTTTAATAATTTTTTTATTGACATCACAAATCAAACAAAATTTAATTTGGATGTAAATGCCATAAAAAAGACTTTGACTACAGAAAGTTGCAATACTATTTTCTTAACACCTACAAACAGTAACGAAATTTGTAAAATAATAAAATCACTTAATAACACTAATTCAGTAGGAACAGATGGAATAAGTACAAAAATATTAAAATCATGCAGTGACCATATTTGCGAACCGTTGTCTTTTCTTGTAAATTTATCGATGGAACAGGGAACTTTTCCACACGCGCTGAAAACATCAGTGATAAAACCATTATTTAAAAAAGACGATCTGAAAGATATTAAGAATTACAGACCTATAGCGTTAATACCAGTGATATCTAAAATATTTGAAAAAGTAATCGTAGAAAGAATTAGAAATTATATTGATAGAAACAAGATCTTATGTAAAGAACAGTTTGGATTTAGGAAAAATAGTTCCACTTCATTAGCATGCTTTGATATGGTGAAAGAAATAATTCAAGCCTTCATCGAAAAAAAACCCGTAAGCGCTATATTTCTAGATATGAGCAAGGCATTTGATTTTGTAGACCATGAATTACTCTTGCTTAAGTTAGATAAATATGGTATAAGAGGAATTGCCAAAGAATGGATTGCTAGTTATTTAAAGGATAGAGATCAGTTTGTGGAAATACAAAAAATAGTAAATCAATCAAGAAACGTATATAGATCAGTAAAAAAAACTAATAGATCAGGTGTACCACAAGGAAGTGTGCTCGGCCCGTTTTTATTTCTCTTGTATATTAATGACCTACCGAAATCAGTGAAACACAAATCAGTTTTATTCGCAGACGACACTACCCTAATTGTTAAATGTACTGAAAAGGAAACGTACGAGAGAGATATAAATGAAGCAGTTAAAAATATTGTAAAATGGTTAGAAGACAACAATCTTAAAATTAACTTATTAAAAACAAAAATAATTCAATTTTATACAAAAAATTGCTCCAAAATAAACCTAAATATAAAGTGTGATAACCAAGTAATAGAACAAGTAGATCATCATAAATTCTTGGGTGTTTTTTTGGATGAAAGTCTAAGATGGAACAAACATATTGATTACGTTTGTGACAGAATTAATCGTTTCGTTTACGTATTACGGCGTTTAAGAGATACTGTTTCTATGAATGCAGCAATAAATGCTTATCATGCCTACGTTTCCTCTGTACTTTCGTATGGAATCATTCTTTGGGGACAATCTTGTGATGTGCGGAAGGTATTTGTCTCACAAAAAAAATGTATCAGAGCTCTGTGCGGTTTGAACCAAAGAGACAGTTGTAGACCTCTGTTTAGTAAATTCCGGATCCTTACTTTAACTTGCATGTACATAAGAGAAGTATGTTTATTTGTAAAATATCACCCGGAATACTTTAAGAAGAAAGGAGATGTAAATTCGCATATGTTGACAAGATACCAAAACAAATTACATTTCCCAACGTGTAGAATTAACAAAGCTAAAAACAGTGTAATATTTATGGCTATTAAAATATATAATAAAATACCGGACAATTTCAAGGAACTACCAGTAAACTTTTTCAAAAATAAACTGACGAACTGGTTGATGGTGAAACAATTTTATGACATTGAAGAATTTATGACTTTTAAGTAGTGTAAACTGAATTGTGTGTGATAAGTGTGTGATATAATCGTGTTAATCGTAGTGCGTTCGCGTAATTGTGAAAATTGAATTGTGTGTACATTTAAATAATTAGACTAATCAACTTTCTTTTTCAATATTTGCACACCCAATCAATGGGTAGAATGTATTAGCCACATAATATTGTAATTAAAAACATCTATAATTTGTAACTACATTCTTGCAAATAAATATAATTTGAATTTGAATTTGAATTTGAAGGGCTATCCGAATCACCCCCATGTATGTTATGCGATTTTTCGTAT
>CAJQZN010042171.1:0-12257 GCA_907164685.1 Colias eurytheme | reverse complement strand
TCTTGTTGTTAATAGTGATGATAGATGGCGCTGTGGCGAATATATTTATTTTTATTTATTTATTTTGGTCTACCAACGTTTTTTTACATTACATATAACATATCAAAATTCATATACACAATTATGAGGTCAATGTAAAAAAACACTTACAGGTAAACACTACATGCGAAAACTAAGTTTAAAAGTATACAGTATAAGCGATAAACAAAAAAAAAACAATGATATTTGATGAAAGTAAACCAACCTATAGAGGTGCCCACGAAGTTATTAATAACTTAAAATTTGAAATTTTACATAAACAAGCGCAAAAGTTCAAATAATAATATTTGAACATAAGTTCAAGTAAAATACAGTAGCATATTCATTTCTGAAAAACAATGCCATTGAACTAGGCATTCTTCATTTCTCGACCGCGGGAGCAAAGTCACAATTTAAAGCGAACACGAACACAGCGACGTAACCCGAGTCGGCTGCGGTCGACTTCGTCCAGCCGATAATCCTACATGCTAATAGGCAAGCCTCTTAGTTAACGGATCTGTTTCCTTGAAGATTGGGTTTCTTATGGGTGTAAGGACTCGCCTGAGCGTTCCACTCGCTTTACAATAACTACTTAGGTACTACTTTGTATAAGATACGGTTATTACTTACAAAGCTGCACTTTCTGCCAACGAATCCTGATATTCATTTACTGTAGGTAGTTTCTACAAAAAATTAAACCATTTTAATAAATAGATACCTAAATCTTCTTATTATTTTTAAACGAATTTATTCTAGAATAGAAATTCTCTTTAATAGAAATGACTTATTTAATTTACTAGGTAACAAACATTCATATGTCTAGATGTAAACATAACCCTCGGAGGTGCATAACAATTACTTGCTCTGTGGACTGTGGTGCATAATATAGGATCGATAAATGCATACAAGTAAAGCTGCAGGCTGTTGCTTTCCTCATGCGGCATGCATCATGCCGAGTGATATCCTCATTAAATCAGCACACGCTTGGGTTTTGATTAAATTCAAACCCGCAACTTGTGCCAGCAGACGCTCTGTTTACAATTCATTTACTGCTTGACATTTTGATTAATTGAAGACTATTCAGTTTTAGAAAACAAGCTATTATTAAAATATTAATTTTGTTATCGTAAGTACATAGTTACATAAATATAATTCTGAACATGTTTCAATTTTTACGTATTATGCAGCGATATATTTTTACATACTAGTAATCTCATATTATTATGACCATTTCCTCGTAATCCAGGTTTCAGACGTAATTGTTATTTTAGTATAAGACGTAAACGAACGTGCCTCGTCGTATGTTTTTATCATAAATCTGTAGCCAATCGATATAAATAACATACCACATTATAACATCCCATTTCCAACCCCTGCAACATTGTGTTAGGTCACTATAGCCATTAAACATATTGTGAGTTGTGACAGTTCCCCTGGGAGCGTGTGCGATGGCTTAATTTGGTATTGATTGGAACACTCGTCCTGATCCTGTAAACCATCTGTTGATCTTAGTAGCTACGTAATTAAATCCGATTTTAGTAAAATAATATTCTATATTGGTATATTTTTTGCCATTGTTCTTATTCTATGCTAAGGGTTTTAGAACTTTAAATTAATTAAAGCTCGGCATTCATCATCACTATTTTATGATCTCTGCTAACCGTGGCTGTTTTCCAATTACAGAGCATAATGCGACTCAGTGCCGCACAATGCCGAATTATGCTTGAAACGCCAGCAGGTTGCGCTAAGTTCAGTGTTGAAAAAAAAAAATATTCATAGAGTTAGCAATAACCTCATTAATGTGTAAATAAAGTGGTATACATAATAATTTTGAAAAATATTTACGGTTATTTTAAGTAATTTGGATTTTGATTATTTCATTAACATTTTTTTCAATGTTTGTACCTTCATCCATACTTATATTTATTTTTTAACACAATTTGAATTAACTTTGATTATTTCGAAAAAACTACAATGAAACGAAAGCTTTAATTTTTTTTCCAACAATTAATAATTACTAACGATAAATCGATTGCACGCATCAATTCACGCGCATTACTTTTTCTAGTGCTCGATTGTGCGAAGCATTGCTGTAGTTGGAACATTCAACGTTAAGCATTATGCCGCATAATGCGCTCTAGTGCTGTAATTGGAAAACGGGGCGTATCTCACAGAGCAAGTAATTACCGTATCTATAAATTTTTGATTGACACACCACTCATATAGTTTTTTTTTTCGTTTATCATGGCAATAAACTCATATAGTTATTCTACCTTTGTTATGAGCCGTAGTTGATTTCAAGCTGTGATTTCAAGGGTATAAAAATAAAATTTAGTAAAAACGGAAATGTCAAATGACAGTTAGCATTTGACACTGACGTCTGACAGTTTTACGTTTAAATCTTATTTTACGTTATTATTTATTTGTAAACATTCCTCGACTCCTCGTATATTTAACGTAATTAAATGAAAATGCAGATAACTGCACCAAACCAAAATGATAATTTTTCAGTACTTACATTCCAATGCAATTTGCAAAATAAATTACTAGCCGTAACAACTTATTTCAATTCCAAATTCAAATTAAGAAAAAAAATATTTTATAGAACGATTAACGAATTCGATAAAACAAAAATGTGCATCAAATCATCAATGATCATCGATCAATTTTAATTAGTGTTAAAAGCATGGATTCGTAATTCGTATATCTTACGAGATGTGTGAAGATACTTAATCAAAGAATAATTATATTTTCATTTACATATTAATTTATCCACAGACATGTATATTTATTTAATTTTATCTTGATACATGTCTGTGAATTTATCATTATCCACAAGATGTATTCATTATCAATCTTTTTTCAGTTATACAGCTTGTCGTTAAGTTTTTAGATGGATATTGCAAGAAGGGATGTACTTCTTAAATCAATCATATGATGTGGTTTTTTCTATTTTACAAGATCATCAAATACTGTACACTTACACTAATATAGTATGCGCATGTACTGCCTCCTTGCTTATATTAAGATATTTAAACAATTTATTTATTTTTCAGCAAGGTGGTGTGGTTACAAACCTTTGGAACTTCTCTGTCAAGTTAAATAAACCTGTAGTAGGGAAGTAGGGAAGAAGTATATTGTCATATAGTTTTGAAATAATCCAGAAGTAATGCACCTTTTTACTGAAGAAATAATTTTCAAATATTAAGCTAAGAGGTCTTATATAAGTACCAGCTTTTAATTTAAATTATTACTTATATTGTATAATTTATGTTAAGTAAAAATTTCTACTTACAATAATCTTTGAAAGAAAAACTCACAATTTTTAAACTAAAAGTTAGACTTAATCCGTCAGTCCTCGGATCACAGACACAATAGAAAATCTATTGTGTCTCGGCCCGATCGGGCCGCTCGGTGGTCAATGGGTTAAGTACCGTATTTAATTATCTATATTTGCAATGATCGATAATAATGATACATTGATTGCTGAAGGGAGATTTTTAGGAAGAGTGAGTCATTTGCAGTTTTGCAGAGAGCCCTACTTTTTATTTTTGTGAGCGTATCCATGGTGTCAACCATTCAGATTGGATTTATTGTGACTTAAATTTTAATGCATATAGATTTTAAGTAAGTTGTACTTATGTACATTTGTACATGCTGTGTATAATATGCTGTCAACTTTATTGTAAATTAACTGAATCGTGATACTTATATTTTTTTTATTTAAATTGATTTTGTACTAAAAAGAAGTGAAATAATGTCTGTTGAAAATGTCTCGTTTTAAGCTTACAATGAAAATAATTCCCAGAAAGACCATTAGTTAAAAAATAATTAAAATGATGTGTGGCTTGTTGCAGTACCTGGGTTCATTCCCGGCGGCGGGCGGCGAGCACGCGGCGCGAGTCGACACCGTCACACGGAGACTGCATCTTATGAAGGTTAGTTCTTCAGAAATTAGGATACTTAATAGTTATTAATTAGTTGTATGGTTATTATAAGTACTGGTTATCAAATAACAATCATAAATGCTGTGCGAATTCCAAATTTTTATAGGTAATTAATTAATTTTACTTTTAGTTTAAGTTTCAAGAATTAAGATTATATTAGAAACTTGCAACGCTAAAGTAATTTTAAGTTTTTTATGGGTTCTTTGCGCAATGAATTTTTTTCTCTATGTTAGGAAATATACACAGACAGAGAATTTACAAGTACATAATGTTCATTCAAGCAGATGAGTTTGATAAATTATTAATTAAATGGCTATTGTGTATTGCAAGTTGCAACCAGACACCGGTCAAAATCAGTTTATCCTCCAATTTTTACCTAAATCATAAAGCAGACAAAATATGTAACGATTTACACAAATTTCCATCTCGCAAACTTCATGCGAGTCATGTGCCATCAATAATCGGCTAACAAGGTGATCGAACAAATCGCCGCCATTTGTAGCGAGCCGAGGTCCGCTCCCAAAGCGCATTCATCTCCAAAACCCTTTACAACCTGTCCCATTTCTCCACCATTCAGCCCATGTAGGCCACACACTGTATGCCATTCAAATTTATACCCCATTTACAAAGTTGTTGAGCTTACATTCGAATGCAGCGCCAAGATTCTCGAAAATCTTCTAAAATACAACGTTATTCTGATTTAAATTTTTGGCCATTGAGTTACGGTTTGAATTTGTTACACTCGGCACGGCGGTTTTCAACTGTCCATAGATTTTCATAATGCAAAATGGTTTTGTTATCATAAAACTAGGGCTTGGTTTTTGGGAACTGCTGTACCTACATAAAAGTATCATCCTTATAATGAAAAAAGTGGAATAGTTTATTTATTTTAGGGGTAATTACAGTATAATTTTTGTAATTGACCTTCCTATAATTTACGGGTAACTCCTGTGTGAGTTATATGAAGTTCTTATATCTACAGGAATGCTTTTTTTGACCAATAATTATGAGTGACATTATAGTTTATGATTTCACATACCTATTAAATGCAGCCTTGTTACGTGTTGCGTATAATCATGTAGGTACAATGAAACATCATTGTGTTTAACAGGTACACTTTTTATAACGTGTGCAATACGCAATACATTATACATGCCAATCATTACATCAGTTTTGAGCTCAGTAAAGTTCATAGCTCAATTGTTGTGGATAATAGTTATAACATAGGGTGTGCCGGCTAGATCCGACCCGAGTAATTATAATATAATCATGGGTGGGATCTTTGCATAAACCTTCCGTATGTGTGATGTGAGGACTGAGATGTAATTTCCCTTGGCCTAATTTAAATTTAAATTTACATTATGATTTGGCTTTTGAAATAATTTACGTGAGAATTATGTTTTGCCATGCCTTCCCATAGATGTCAGAAGTTATTTTGACCTTGTAAGAAGGTATCAATTTGGAATGTTGAATTTTGAATTTTGCTATGATTTTGAAAACGAGACATAATATTTACAAAAAAATCCCCGAGTTTATAATCACAAAGTTGGCTTAACGTTACTAGTAAAAATGTTGAAAAGAATTAAGTGTTTGGGTTCACACAGTTTACCAGACGGAAAGAAACTCGAAGTTGTGTCTGCGAAGCTGTTGTGAAGTTCTGGCGAAAGCTTCCGTAGGCTGCGGATTAAACTTTTATATTGCACTTAACGTACTTAACTAAACTTACGTTTAGGTATTTGAACTTGAGTTGTGGCAATACATTTTTAAAATAAAAATAGTATAATATGGCGCTGGTTATGTCAGGAAGGGATAAGAATTTAAATTTTAATGTATAACTTTATAAAGTAAGTGTAAGTTTTACATAATATGAAAGTCCGTCATGTAAATTTAAGTTCAGAACAAAATTCTACCGCATATCGTCGCCGCAAAGCGCTTTGGCACAAAACGCACTATTGAGCATGTTTTAAAATTACTTAGGAGGTCATTACCCGGCAGGTTCCCTAGGGCTCGTAGTGGGCCCGTTTTTGCTTTAATTACTCGAGGCAAAGGACCGATTCCATAGGGCTACGAGTAGTTAATTACTGTTTGCATGAAAGTGATGATTGGTTGGTAGGGTTGGGGACATTGGAGGGTGGCGCCCTTGGTGTAGACATGTTTGATTATGGTGTTGTTCAAATCGAGAAATAATGATTAGCTTGTTACGTTTCATTTAACAGTATTAACAGTTACTTGCTCCTCTGAATACCTTTTGTTTGTCAAAGGATTAGTTACAATCAACAGATAGTTGGCAAACAAACAGTAGCTACGTATGTTTCCATCAGTGATCTCTAACCGTCGGCTATCATCCTGGCGAGCCTCCAGGAATTAATCTGTTGTCGCCACAGATCATAGATTGACTAGTTACTGGATAGATATTAGATACTAACCAAATAGAAACAATGTTTTAATATTCATCATAGTTTTTTTAATTTTCTAATAACGTCGAGTGCGTCTGGGATCGTTCTCTGTGATAATTAAATCTTATTAAATTGATGTTATTTAAGATTTATGCATTTTATCTTAATTAGGAGAAACGTCAAAGAACCATTACAACCAACATTATATGTAGTTGCAATAATAATTGTTTGTAAAAGAATATTAAAATTTTCATTTCAAAACTTCGTAAAGTTGAGTGGCATGTATTGTTTTCGTGACGTCATAAACAAACAGAATGCTCGAATTTCCTTGTGACTGACGCACTTGCGCCGTCTAGTTTATATTCGATCTGTGGTTGTCTCGTTTCGCCAGTCGCAAATAAAGCAAAAGCTCGGACAAATCAAAAGCCTTTGTGCGTAGGGTCTAGTATAATGCCGTCTGGGAAATATTAATATTTTTTACAACTTCCGTCTGCTAAAGCTGTAGAGTGTAGGTATGTCTGGACTTCATTTAATTATGAGAATCGAATTGTCTTCTCGTATTTCAACAATTCTTTCAGCGTTGAGCGTAAATTAACAAAGATATTCTCGATTTTATGTTTTTTAGACTCGTGTGACGGAAGAAAAGAAATAACAAATTTATTATAATTTTCTTCTGGGATACAATTAAACTGATAGAATAATACGAAGTCGAATCTATTAAAATATTCAGAACTACGTAGAAGGATAAAATATTAATTTATACGGTATATTATTCCGGATAACTAAACAAAGAATTGTTTAAGGATATTATAGTAAAGAAAGGCATTTATATCCATAAATTGTTTTATGCCGTAATTGTCAGGCTGTTGGTCGACCTTGAGTCGTCCGTAGCACTCGTAGTGCTCGTCGTAGCACTCGTAGCGTAACAAATGTTCTGTATCCAATCTGCGCGGCACCGCTACGGCGCCTGTGGGTCAGATATAAATAGGCGTGGATTTGTATCGATAAATTCTTTATTATTTATTTATTTATCGATTTTGTTCACCCCTTTTCTAAAGCGTTTGTCTCATTGGATTGGAATGAATTTGAAAACAAATTTTGTAAATTAAAAAATAGGTACTTTTTTCCTAATCATTTATTATGTTCGCTTTGCATAAAGATGGATATCTATATGTATTTCCATTGAAATATAACTTGATTTGGCAACTTTAAAGGGCTTTCTAATAATGTAATAACTTATAATCTTCTACTACGGATATAATTGACTAAGTTTCATATAATTTCAACATTATAATTAATCGCATTCTTTGATTTTACATACTAAGCACGTTAACAATATAAATAATATTAGAAATATTAGTTTCTTTTTTTTGTATCGAAGTTTTGCTAATTTTGAAGGGTTTTAATTTTCCGTTGCACAAGACGCATTACATAAAGTATTTTTGTCGTACTACGAAATTGTCTCATTTTATCGATGTCTTGCGAACATCTCTAGCACTCAAAGTTCCACGCTGGTTGGTCTTCCGTCCCTGACGACTGGGTAAATTAGACTAGGACGAGGCCGCGCCACCTAAACGATCTTTTACTGCAGCTCACTGAGACTTACACGATGTATGTTTAGTGCACTGTAGTAAATCTATAAATGTACTTGTAGGGTTTAAATTAAGTGACTAGACGCTGCCCGCGGTGATGGTTGTTTTTAATTAAAATTACCTACAATGTTTGTTTTCAAAAATTTTAAGTTTCGTCCGCATTGCACACGCAATATAATAAATTCTATCTTTGTAACTGAAAATAGTATCTGTGCAGTATTTCGTTTACGGTTCAATTTTTATATTAAAGTTTTGTATACGTTGATTACGTAAAAAAATATTAAAAAAGTTGTTAGGTTAAAATTGTATTGCAAGTGATTAGGCGCTATTTCTCGTAAATCTTTTTAACCCGTCCTATCTGCTAGAATGCTATAAAGAATATTAATAATAATAAAAGTTAAAATTAACAAAACTCTCCATTCTTACTTTATTATCCCATAAAATGGAGGATATTAAAAGTTGATGTGATGCTTTGTCGTTAATCTTTGATAATACGGAACGTATGTTAGATTGTTCTTATAGACATACTAGTTCCTGACACAGCTCTGCTTGTATTTCATTAATTTTTAGAAACTGACTGACTTTGCTTTGGTTCAATGCGTCGCGTCGTCAAGTTGGCTTGCGCGTCGCTAATTATAGAGCAAATCAAATCAGAACGAATATTACTAAAAAATAATAAAAAATATCTTCATCCGGATAAATTTCATTTAATAAAATTAGTTTTTTTAACAATATTGGTCTTGAATTTTACATTACTGAAGTCACAATTTGTCACTAAAAAATTTGGTATCAAATTGTGAAAATTTACTTCCTAAAAACACCTTATCCGTGTCACATATCTATTTAAATTTTGATTGCACGCATGGATAAAACTCATAAAACACGTCCCGAGCAATGAAACTTTGATTATGTTTTTACGAGCTTACATTGCGTCCTCACCGCTCACTGGGATGACTGATGAATTAATTACTGTTGTTATAATACCCTATTTAGAAAACTCGTGCTATATTGGATACGAAGGAGTGATCGAAATTAGGAGAGTCTTCTTGTATGGTCATATTTATTATAGTTTCTATAGCTTTCTATAAAAATCTTTAATATTTATAATACTTCACTTAGACGCTTGCATTGGATAAAAAATTGGCTTTAGCTGTTATTGTTTCAGTTGTAATTCCTAAAAATACAAATGTACGCAATAATGTGTTAATGTTAAATATATTGTGTAAAATGTAATACTTTAGTGTAACATAAATGTTATCATCACTCCACGAAGGTCCACTGTTACGGTAAGGCCCCCTGGCCGTGCTTAGCTAAATGGAATTTCGTCCATTCCCCTTTATATAGGTCTTAGAATTAGCTAGTGTCGAACCTACGTGACCTTTTATAAGGCTGAGAAATACCTTCCTGACTTTGCTTGTATAATTTTATTATTTTTCTTTTATTCGTCTTTATGATCCGTCAATAAAATATATCACCCATAATTTTTATATTTACATATTAGTATCTTTTGATTTGAAAACATTTTATATAATTGTATTTTCACGATTCAAATGCGCTTTTTACAGAAATCTAGTTCGATAAATAAATGTGATAACTTAGAGCTATTAGGTTCGGTTTACAATATACATATTATTATTATAGTGTAGAAGAAGAATATGGGAATCTAATTCCTCAATAATAATTCTTTTGCGATATTCGTATTTATTTTTGTTACCTTTGTGAATAAAAATAGATTCCAAAAGGGATCTCATGATCAGAAATTTAAATATTCTTCATTCTATAACAGGAAATCAAGTAATTAATTTAGATGTAGAAAAATTAACCTGTTTTTTTTAAACATATGCGTGCCAAAAGTGCTTACAAGTCAACCAATTATTAAACACAAGATTAGCGCGGCTTGTAAAAATGCGGGTACATTAAAAATTTACGAGGCGCAGGTGAAACCAGTTATAATTTAGACGAGCGGCAACCTACCTACTTTAAGATATTACGGGGCTCTATCGCTGATGACAATATTGAGTAGCCCAGTTACTGGAGTTAAACAATATCGTCGTTCCAAGGCTTTCTTGTCTTAGTACGTTTAACGTTTACATAAGTGTAGTTAGAATTTATTTAGTTTTATAAACAAGTAGATGGATTATTACCCGAATTTTATGTAGATTTTTTTTTCATCTGGTTAAATATATATTTTTTACTTTACGCTTTAAAAAGGCGGGTTGTTTGTTTTCACACCAATTTTTAAATGTACTATAAAATGATAAAAGCTGCCTTTCTTGAAAGTCGGTAAAAAGATAGCAGCAGCGCCGGCAGTCAGTAAATCATGCGCCCGTGGCGTTGATCGCATTTTTATGTTCACGATCTAAGTTTCAGAATAACTTGCTCGATTTCATCGTCACGAACAACTTTCGAGGTTTTTCTTGTTATATACCGCGATTCGTTCCATCCTTGAGGTAGATATTAAATTAAAATACTGAAATGTTATTGGTTATTTGCTTGAAAAATAAAACCGCTTTGCGAATCATATGAGCGAAACAGTATAATATCAAGAGAGCAGCCAGCCGATTTTATGCGATGAAAATACAAGAAAACGATACGTATGAGTGTATCGTACTTATTGTCGGTCGCCGCTTCTTTATAAATTCGAAGGATATATCATTGATACATATGCATTTCAGCTTCAAAATTAATTCGTTATGTGTTAACAGCACATTAGCATCTTCAAATCTGATAATCTTCCCACAATATTAAGTAAAAAACATTTGATGCTTAAAACTAAAGTTAAGATTATTTTTCTGATATTATATGTAGGTACTTTCCATTCCAAATATTTCGGCACTGCAACTGCAAGACTAATATTTCTCAGTGCCATTTACCGTTTAACGTATTGGACAAAAGAAAACAAGTCGTTGCGCTTCGACCCCGGGCCGTTTGTTTAAGCGTGAGCCCATTTCTGGAATTCTTGCATCTTTTTCGTACTTATGAATATGTATCATTGCGAGAATGGGATGGAGTTAATTGTTATTTATGATGAATAATTCGCGCATCAATTACGTAAAGTTATATGCGGTTTTGAGTAGGTACTGATTTCGTTCATTATTTGTGCCTTACATGTCATGCCGATACTAGTTTTTAGGGTTCCGTAGCCAAAATGGCAAAAACGGAACCCTTATAGTTTCGTCATGTCCGTCTGTCCGTCTGTCCGTCTGTCCGTCTGTCACAGCCGATTTACTCGGAAACTATAAGTACTACAGTGATGAAATTTGATGGGAATATGTGTTGTATGAACCGCTACAAAAATATGACACTAAATAGTAAAAAAAAGAATTGGGGGTGGGGCCCCCCATACATGTAACTGAGGGATGAAACTTTTTTTTTCGATGTACATACCCGTGTGGGGTATCAATGGAAAGGTCTTTTAAAATGATATAAAGTTTTCTAAAAAACATTTTTCTTAAAGTGAACGGTTTTTGAGATATCAGCTCTCAAAGTCGTAAAAAGTATGTCCCCCCCCCTCTATTTTTATAACTACGGGGTATAAAATTCTAAAAAAAATAGAGGTGATGCATGCTAATTAACTCTTTCAACGATTTTTGGTTTGATCAAAGTATCTCTTATAGTTTTTGAGATAGGTTGATTTAACTGTAATTTATTATATTTGCTGCTACGGAACCCTTTGTGCGCGAGCCCGACTCGCACTTGGCCGGTTTTTTATAAACAAAATAATTTGTCGAAATTGCGTTGGAAGTGTTTACAATTAATAATAATAACTCTCTATCAATAGAGTTACTACAAATAAATGATCCGGAGTCCGGACATTCAATTATACCATAACGTTTCCGCGATAGACTGATGGACATCAAACCCTTTCTTATCTCGCTTGTCTATTTGTGCAAAACATTACAAGGAAATATGAAATATAAAATCTAAGTTCCCTACATCAAATTTTCCTGTATTACGTCGCGACAAGGAGCACAAGTTAATTTTCACTGGGCCGTTTTCACAGCTTCCTTAACTGTCAGAAAAATGTAGATGTAGAGCCAAATAGGCTACATCCACAAGCGGCAAAACCGGCCTAAAAACTTAATTATCACCTTTGTTATATGTAGGTAACAGTTATATGGTATAATTGAAAAATATTTTAGTAGTGGCCATATTATATGATATGTATATTAATAAAATTACCAATACATATACAATTATTTTTGATAGCTCTACATTTTCCATTTAAATAGATACTATTATTATGCATTTCGTTCATTCAGTTATTTTTTAACACAGTATTTATGCGTTTCGAGTAAAAACTG